>PVKU01004653.1:36734-77680 GCA_004027475.1 Anoura caudifer | reverse complement strand
CTTCAAGAAAGATATTGACAGCAACACAATTATAGAAGGGGATTTTAACACCCCACGGTCAGAAAGAGACAGATCTTCCAAACAAAATATCAACAAAGATATTGAGGCATTGAATAACACTCTAGATGAAATGGACTTAGCTGATATATATATATAGAGAGAGCCTTCATCCCAAAGAAACTAAATACACATTCTTTTCAAATGCACATGGAACATTTTCAAAGATAGACTACATGATAGGACACAAAACAAGCCTCAACAAATTCAAGAAAATTGAAATCATACCAAGCATTTTCTCCAACCACAAGGGACTGAAACTAGAAACCAACCCCAAGGGGAAAACCCACAACACTCAAAATCATGGGGATTGAATAGCATGCTATTAAACAATGAATGGGTCAAGAATGAAATTAGGGAAGAAATCAAAAAGTTTCTGGACACAAATGAAAATGTACTCACAACAATCCAAAACTTATGGGACACAGCAAAGGCAGTCCTCAGAGGAAAGTTCATAGTGATACAGGCCTAACTAAAAAGTATAGAAACATTTCAAACAAACAACCTAACCATGTGCCTACAGGAACTCAGGGAACAACAGCAAAGACAGCTCAGAGAAAGTAGAAGGAAGGAAATAACCAAGATCAGAGCAGAATTAAATGACATAGAGACTAAAAGCACAATTCTAAGGATCAGTGAATCCAGGAGGTGGTTCTTTGAAAAGATGAATAAAATCAACAAGCCTTTAAGCAGGCTCATCAAGAAAAAAAGAGAGAGGACCCAAGGAAACACTATCAGAAATGAAAGAGGAGAGATTACAACTGACACCACAGAAATACAAAGGATTGTAGGATATTACTATGAGGAACCTCATGCCAAGAAATTTGAAAACTTAAGTGAAATGGACAAATTTCTAGAAAAATATAATCTTCTAAAACTGAATTAAGAAGAAGCAGAAAGCCTGAATAGACCAATAACAGCAGATGAAATTGTAGCAGTAATCAAAACCTCCTGACACACAAAAGCCCTGGACCAGATGGTTTCACAGGAGAATTCTACAAAGCATTTAAGGAAGAGCTAACCCCTATCCTTCACAGACTATTCCAAAATATCCAAAATGACGGAAGACTCCCAACTCTTTATATGAAGCCAGCATCATCCTAATCCCCAAAACAGATAACACACAACAAAGAAAGAAAACTTCAGGCCAGTATCGCTGATGAACATAGATGCTAAAATGCTCAACAAAATATTGGCAAATCATATCCAACAATACATTAAAAAGATCATACACCATGACAAAGTGGGATTTATCCCAGGGATGCAAGGATGGTTCAATATTTACAAATCAGTAAATGTAATACATCACATAAACAAAAGCAAAGACAAAAATCACATGATCATATCAATATTTGCGGAAAAAGCATTTGATAAGGTATAGCACCCATTTATGTTAAAAACACTCAGCAAAGTGGGAATAGAGGGAGCATTCCTCAACATAATAAAGGCCATATATGAGAGACCTACAGCCAACATCATACACAACGGGCAAAAATTAAATTTTTTCCACTAAGATCAGGAACAAGACATGGTTGTCCACTTTCACCACTTCTATTCAATATACTATTGGACATTTTAAAAGGCATCCAAATTGGAAAGGAGGAAACAAAACTATCATTGTTTGCAGATGACATGATAGTGTACATAGAAAATCCTATAGACTCAGCCAAAAAGCTGTTTGACCTCATAAATGAATTTGGCCAAACAGCAGGATACAAAGTCAATATCCAGAAATTAAAGGCATTTTTGTGTACCAACAATGAAACAGCAGAAGCAGTAATAAAAAAAAATCCCTTTCAATATAGGAAAAAGAAAAATAAAATTCCTAGGAATAAACCTAACCAAGGAGGTAAAAAACCTGTATGCAGAAAACCACACAACACTGAAGAAAGAAATCAAGGAACACACAAAAAAATGGAAACATATACTGTGTTCATGCATCAGAAGAATCAACATCATCAAAATGCCCATACTACCCAAAGCAATTTACAAATTCAATGCAATACCTATTAAAGTACAAATGGCATATTTCACAGACATAGAACAAACACTTCAAAAATTTATATGGAAACATAAATGACCCCAAATAGCTGCAGCAATTTTGAGAAAGAAGAGCAAGGTAGAAGGAATCACAATACCTGATACCAAACTGTATTACAAGGCCACTGTAATCAAAACAGCCTGGTACTGGCACAAAAATAGACACATGAACTAGTGGAATAGAATAGAGAGCCCAGAAGTAAACCCATTTCTCTACGGTCAATTAATATTTGACAAAGGAGGCAGCAACATAAATGGAGTAAAAGTAGCCTCTTCAACACGTGGTGTTGGGAGAACAGGACAGCTACATGCAAAAAAAAAAAATGAAATTCGAACAGCAACTTACACCATACACAAAAATAAATTCAAGGTGGATAAAAGATTTAAATATAAGCCGTGACACCATTAAAGTCCTAGAGGAGAACATAGGCATGAAAATATCAGACATTTCAGGCAGCAACATTTTTACTGATATGTCCCCTAAAGCAAGGGACATAAAGGAAAGGATATACAAATGTGATCTCATCAAAATAAAAAGCTTCTGCATGGCTAAAGAAAACAGTATTAAAGTAAAAAGAGAACCGACTTTATGGGATGACATATTTGCCAATGATACCCCAGACAAGGGTTTAGTCTCCAAAATATATAAAGAGCTTACATGACTCCACTCTAAGAAGACAAGCAACCAAATTAACAAATGGGGGGACTTCCAGCCATGATGGAGGCATAGGTGGACACACCGTGCCTCCTTGCACAACCAAAATTAAGGACAACAAAGATTTATAAACAAGAAAATAGCCAGACCTGACAGAAAATTGAACTGTACGGAAGTCCCACAACCATTCATCAAGACC
This sequence comes from Anoura caudifer, assembly GCA_004027475.1. Lineage (NCBI taxonomy): Eukaryota > Metazoa > Chordata > Mammalia > Chiroptera > Phyllostomidae > Anoura > Anoura caudifer. Next base: position 74,729 of record PVKU01004653.1, on the reverse strand, counting down.
GGTAAGAGGGGTGGAGTCATGGCAGGGAAAAGTGGAGTTTGGCAGATCTGGGCCTCTAGGCAGCAGTAGCTGGAAGACCCTAGGCGCACAGGCAGTAGCTAGCCTATCCTGGGCACGGGGTGGCAACGGGCAGACCTAGTGAGGCCATGCACACTTGCTAGCTGACCAGGCATTCCCACATTCACAAACAGATAATCCAGGCAAAGGGGAAGTGGTAGAAGGAACTGGAATCCGAGAGAGAGCAGAGCAAGCACCATTGTTCCCTCTCAGAAACCACCCCGACATACAGCCCCAGCAATGGGGCTGCCCCGCCCTGGGGAACACCTAAAGCTCTGCCCCTCACTACAGAACAGGTGCAACCAGAACAAAAACAAAAAACAAAACAAAACAAAAAATCACAAACGAAAAATGGCTCAAATGTTAGAACAGATCACATCCCCAGATCCAATTCATCTAAGCAACCAAAAGATAGCCAACCTATCAGATGCACAGTTCAAAGCACTGGTGATCAGGATGCTCACAGAATTGGTTGATTTTGCTCACAAATTAGATGAACAAATGAAGGCTACAATAAGTGAAATGAAGGAATACACACAGGGAACCAATAGTGATGGGAGGACAACTGGGACTCAAATCAATGGAATGGTCCCAAAGGAAGAAAGAAACAACCAAAAAAAGAATGAAGAAACCAGACTTCAAAAAAATGAGGACAGGGCTAGGAACCTCCAGGATATCTTTAATGTTCCAACACATGAATTATAGGGGTACCAGAAGGGGAAGAAGAAGAGCAACAAGTGAAAAAGTTATCTGAACAAATAATAAAGGAGAACTTTCCCAATCTGGCAAAGGAAATAGACTTCCAGGAAGTCCAGGAAGCTCGGAGTCTCAAAGAAGTTGGACCCAAGGAGGAACACACCAAGGGACATCATAATTACATTAGCCAAGATTAAAATGAAGGAGAGAATTCTAGAAGCAGCAAGGGATAAGGGGACAGTCACCTACAAAGGAGTTCCCATCAGACTGTCAGCTGATTTCTCAAAAGAGACCTTAAAGGCAAGAAGGATCTGGAAAGATGTATTCCAAGTCATGAAAAGGCAACGACCTACTTCCAAGATTGGTGTATCCAACAAAGCTTTCATTTAGAATGGAAGGGAAGATAAAATCAAGATAAGGTCAAGTTAAAGGAGTTCATCATCACCAAGCCCTTATTATATGAAATGTGAAAGGGACTTATCTAAGAAAAAGAAGATAAAAACATGAACATTAAAATGACAGGAAACTCACAGTTATTAACAACCATGCCTAAAAGAAAAGCAAAAGCAAAGTAGGCAAACAATTACAACAGGAACAGAACCACAGAAATGGAGATCACATGGAGGGTTAACAACAGGAGAGTGGGAGGAGGAGGGGGGAAAGGTACAGAGAATAAGTAGCATATATGGTGGGTAGAAAATAGACAGGGGGAGGGCAAGAATAGTGTGGGAAATGTAGAAGCTAAAGAACTTATGACACATGGACATGAACTAAAGGTGGGAAAATTGGGTGGGAGGGGGTGTGCAGGGTGTAGGGGAATGATGGGGAAGAAACGGGACAACTACAAAACCATAATCAATAAAATATATTTCAAAAATGGGCAAAGGGCTTGAACAGACACTTCTCCAAGTTGGACATACAGAGGATCCAGAGACACATGAAAAGATGCTCAATATCACTAGCTATCAGAGAGATGCAAATTAAAACCACAATGAGATACCACTTCACACCAGTCAGAGTGGCCATCATAAACAAAGCAACAAACAAGAAGTGTTGTAGAGGTTGTGCAGAAAAGGGGACCCTAGTGCATTGTTGGTGGGATTGCAGACTGGTGCAACCACTGTGGAAAACAGTATGTAATTTTCTATGAAATCTAAAAATAGATGTAACTTTTGACCTAGCAATTCCATTGCTAGGATTATATCCTCAGAACCCTGAAACACCAATCCAAAAGAACCTATGCACCCCTATGTTCATAGCAGCACAATTTGTAATAGCCAAGTGCTGAAAGCAACCTAGGTGCCCATTAGTAACTGAGTGGATCAAAAATCTATGGTACATTTACATAATGGAATTCTATGCAGCAGAAAGAAAGATGGATCTCCTACCCTTTGCAACAGCATGGATGGACCTGGAGCATCATGCTAAGTGAAATAAGCCAGGCAGTGAAAGACAAATACCATATGATCTCACTTTTAACAGGAACCTAATCAACAAAACAAACAAACAAGCAAAATATCACCAATGACACTGAAATTGAGAACAGGCTGATAGTCACCGGAGGGGAGAGGAGGAAATTTCAAGGGAAAAGGGTAACGGTTTACAGGAGCAGGTATAAAGGACACATGGACAAAAATGAGGGAGGGTCAAATGGGAGGGAGTAGGGGAGGGCTGGGGTGTTGGGCTGTGATGGTAGTAAAAGAGAGAAAACTGTACAAGAACAACAATTAAAATAAATTAAGAAAAAGAATAGTTGTGTTTTAAAACGCACCCATCATTGTAGGCTAATTTTACAATTTAAAAAATTGGGTAATAGGGCAATTACTTACAAAATATCAATTGTTTACCTATTATTTAGTTTGGGGTGTTTATGGATAGAAATAAAAATGTACAATTTTATCCTTAAGAAGGTTTCATAAAAGGTAAGGCAATCAGAGTTTTGAATTTCTTTGGATAAATACACAAACAAGAAATCTCTGTGTCATAAGGCAGTTCTGTTTTTAGTTTTTGGAGGAATTTCTATATTGGTTTTCACAGAGCTGTGCCAGTCTGCATTCTCACCAATAGTACAGGGGTTCACTTTCCTCTATACACACACACACACACACACACACACACACACACACACACACACAAGAATAGATCAGTAATCCAAGAAAGTGCTATTTAATACAAGGAAAATAAATTTTTTGTTTTGTGTTACTATATTTGATATGAAAGGGCTTTTATACAGATCTTGTCAATAAACTAATTAAATATTAGCCAGTTTTAACAAAGGCAAATACAATTCCTTTCTGTGAACCTTCTTAAACTTTTCATATTTGTTTAGGTTTTTTTACATATTTTACAAATATTTTATTTTATGGTAAATTATTCTCTCTTTCTTTTTAAAGTATATTTTATTGATTATGCTATTACAATTGTCCCTTTTTTCCCTCCCCTTTATCCCCTCTTCCTTGCTCCCCCTCCCTTCATCATTACCTCCCCCCCAGTTCATGTCCATGGGTAGTACAAATAAGTGCTTTGGCTTCTTCATTTCCTATGCTATTCTTAACACTCCCTGTCTGTTTTGTACCTACCAATTATGTTTCTTAATCCCTGCACCTTTTCCCACATTCTCCTCCTTCCCCTTCCCAGCTGATAACCCTCCAATCGATCTCCATATCTATGATTTTATTCCTATTGAAGTTGTTTGCTTAGTTATTTTTTGTTTTTTTTTTTTTAGATTCAGTTTTGATAGTTGTGAGTTTGTTTTTATTTTACTGTTCATAGTTTCAATCTTCTTTTACTTAGATAAGTCTCTTTAACTTTTCATATAATAAGGGCTTGGTGATGATGAACTTCTTTAACCTCACCTTATTCTAGGAAGCACTTTATCTGCCCTTCCATTTTAGATGACAGCTTTGCTGGGTAAGGTAGTTTTGGATGTAGGTCCTTGTTTTTCATGATTGTGAATACTTCTTGCTGGTCCCTTCTGGCCTGCAAAGTTTCTTTTGAGAAATCAGCTGATAGTCTTATGGGAACTCATTTGTAGGTAACTCTCTTCTTTCCTCTTGCTGCTTTTAGGATTCTTTATCTTTGAGCCTTGGCATTTTTATTGTGGCATGTCTTGGTGTGTTCCTCTTTGGATCCCACTTGTTTGTGATTCTCTGTGTTCCTGGACTTGTATGTCTATTTCCTTCACCAAATTATGGACATTTTCTTTCGCTGTTTTTTGAAATAAGTTCTCAATTTCTTGCTCTTCCTCTTCTTTTTCTGGCATTCCTATAATTTGGATGTTGGCACTTTTGGAGATGTCCCAGAGTCTTCTTATACTATCCTTATTTTTTGAATTTTTGTTTCTTCTTTCTGTTCTGGTTGAATATTTATTTCTTCTTTATGTTCCAAATTGTTTATTGGAATCCCATCCTCCTTCCCTTCACCATTGGTTCCCTGTGGATTTTTCTTTATTTCACTTTGAGTAACCTCCATTTCTTCCCTTATGTTTTTGCCATACTCCATGAGCTCTCTGAGCATCCTGATCACCAGTGTTTTGAACTCTGCATCTGGTAGGTTGGCTATCTCTCTTTCATTTAGGGTTTTTTTCTGGGTTTTTGTTCTGTTCTTTCAACTTAGGCTATAATTCTTTGTATCTTTCACTTGGAAGTCTCCCTGTGTTTGTTTCTGTGTATTAGGTGAGTTGCTTTGACTCCCTGTCTTAGTAGTGTGGCCTATGTGGCAAAGGTATCTGTTAAGTCATGTGGGGCAGAGCCTTAGGTATTCACCACTGCTCTGTGAATTGAAAATTGAAAAGAAAATGGTTTACATGCCCAGTTTGAGGAGACATAAGTTACTCCAAGAGGCTATTGAAATTCCAAATTATCCTTTGGGAAATTTTGCCATTTTTGGAGATGTTGGACCAAGTGTGTGCCATAGTGGCATAGCATTATTCAGCAAGGGAGGATTAGTCGGTGTACCTTGTCCAGTGAGAATCATCCATAGGATTAGGATAATATTCAAATACAGAGAAAATACTTTCAAAACAACCACGAAGACTCATCCTCAAAGGAAAATCATGTATTAAGTCCCCTCTTAATAAAGCCAAAAAAGCCTTCTGTCTAGAAAGATTATTGTTCAAGCAGAAAAACACTAAGAAGAACCACAATTAATACAATCAAAATAACTATTATGCTGCAACAAATGTCTGGAGCACTGGATTAGGAGCTGGGTCTCAACTCTGTGAATTCCAATTTCTCTAGCCAGGAAGAACATAAAGGATTTGAAAAGTGGGCATAAATACCTGAGTGAGTTCTTGGGGTAGTCAGCATGCCATCCAAGTCATGGCACCACGGAATTTTCAAATAAAATAAGTCTATATTTAGATGAGGAAAGGCTTTATTCAAAATGACTATTGCAATAGGGAGAAAGCTTTGATCTCAGAAGTATCCAATTAATTCAAAATCAAACACAGAAAGAGGGGTAAATGGTAAAAAAGGGAAATTAAGAAAGTAAGCGAGTAGACTGCATGATTGACAAAATTTGACAAGAAGTGTGTCTTGTTGTAGTTAACAGATCCTCAGAATAAGCTGATAAAGGGGCAGGTTCTGCATTTCAGTGTTTGCTCAGGCTTAGGGGAAGCTCCTGTTTGGGGGCCTGTAGGGGAGGACAGAAGGCTGATTGAGATATGGTCAAGGCAAAGCAGAGAATGAGAAATGGGTAATTGTGAACACTTGGTTACAGAAAATGTGTGTTGTTTTCAACCACTATGATTGTGGTAATTTGTTACAACAATGATAGGAAACAAATATATGTATGTATTAGAGTGGAAAAAGAAATTAAAATATCTAAGTATAGATCTCAAGAAGTTAGGCAAATAGCTGCAAATTAAATCCATTGAAAGTAGAGGATATTAAATAATAAAGATAAAAGAATGCGCAAGGTGATACAAAGATATTGTGACTAGTATCTAATACTTTTAACAGTTTGGACAAAACAGCCCTGGCCAGTGTGGCCTAGTTGGTTGAGTGTTGACTTGTAAACCAAACTATCACAGGTTTGATTCCCAGTCAGAGTATGTGCCTGAGTTGTGGGTTTGCTCCCAGTTGAGATTCATGCTAGAGGCAAGCAATTGATGTTTCTCTCACATATCAATGTTTCTTTTCCTCCATTCCTCTCTTTCTAAAACAAAAAATAAAAAAAAATAAAAATATAGAAGTTTGGATAAAATAGACAAATTATTAAATGAAACATGCACACAACTTGCTGAAAAAGATATAAGAAAAAAGCTGAATATTTGTAAAGATGTACACTCTGTTATTAATAATATTTTCACAAACTGAAGCTCAATTCCATATGACTTCATTAGTTAATTCTTTCAAATGTTCAGATAATGGGTTAAAAAACAATATTACACAATTGTTTCCAGAAGATAGAGACTAAGGGAATATTAATCAACTTTTTTTTATCAGTTCTGAATAACAGCAGCAACATTTGACAAGTATATTACCAGAAAATAAATTAAATGGCATTATATCTTATGAATATAGATTCAAATACCATGAATAAAATGGTGGGGGATAGATTCTAACAATAAATACTTTAATACACAGCAACCTATGGGTTGTTTACCTTTGCAAAATCTATCAATTTAATTCATCATATTAACAGAAAAAATCTCTATAGATACAAAAAATATTTGATACCAATTAAAATAATGGATGACAAAATCCTTATAAGGCTAAGTACATAAGGAAATTTTCTTTACCTTAAAAAGGTGTCTAGAAAAAATGACAATGCACAAAACACATTACATTTACCTGCAACATATTAAAAGTTTTCATTGTGATATTGGGACTAAAATGAAAAGTCACTTATCATTACTGCTGTCTATCATTTTATTGAAGGTCTTAACAGGTGAAAAAAAACAAGGGAAATAAATAAACCACATAAGCATAGGAAAACAAGAAAACAAGTCTTATTTTATTCTGGTGACATGATTATGTATGTAGGAATTCAAAAGAATCCTATCTTAAAACTAATTCTTAGAATGAATAAGGGACTTGGAAATAAGGCTTGTCACAAGGTCAATATTAGTGCTGAAGCAATAGGATTTTATACAGTAGTATCAAATTATTAGAAAAAGAAATTAAAATAAAAATGTCATTAAGGATGTGTATGTGTTATGTGACCTTTAAGGTGGCTCCAACTCCTGACAATCCTATGAATGAGTGACATCCACACTGTCCTGTCCTCAACAGCCCCTTTCAGCTCCTGCCCATGCCCATAAATTATTTTATGGAGTCAATATATCCCATATGTGGTCTTCCTCTTTTCCTGCTGCTGTCTATTTTTCCTAGTATTATTGTCTTTTGCAAGGAACCCAACCTTCTCATGATTTGCCCAAAATAGGATAGCTTCAGTTTTGTCATTCTGGACCCCATCAATGTTTCAGGCTTCATTTGCTCTAGAGCCCACTTGTTCATCTTTCTGGTGGTCTATGATATCCATGGCGTTCTTCTTCAACACCTTATTACAAATGAATAGATATGTTTCCTATCAACCTTTTCTACTGTCCAATACATGCATGCACAGTATGTATCCATACATCGTAATTGGGGATATGAGGGTATGGATACCTTTGCTTTGGTCTTTAAAGATACATCTTAGAGCTTGGTGATCTTTCCTGATTCTTCCATTGCTGCCCTCCTGAGACTCAGACTTCTCTTTTTTTGGCTTAAGCCTCTATTTGAGTTAAAGATTGAACCAAGAAAATCTCTAACAAGCAAAATCTCTAACAATTCCAGTGTCATCATCATCAGTGTTAGCATATTATTCTGTGATCATGATTTTTGTCTTCTTGATATTCAAATGCAGTGTGGCTTTGATACATTCTGCTTTCAATTTCATCAGAAGTCATTTCAAATTATTGCTACTTTTTGCCAGTAAGATCAAGTTATTGATATTTTTCACTGATTTTTACTCCAACTTCCTCTGAGTCTAGCTCAGTTTTTTTATATGTGTTCTGTGCACATATTAAACAATAAGGAGATAAAATGCTTCTTTGTCTGACACATTTGCCTGTAGAGAACCATCTGTCTCTCCATGATCAACCATGACAGTGGCTTCCTGTCCACAGTACAGGTTACGCACCAGGATAATCAGGTGCTGAGGCACACTCATCTATTTCAGAACAACCCATAGCTTTTCATGATCAGGACAAAGGCTTTATGGGAGTTTATAAAACACAGACTAACCCTCTTCTGAAATTATCTGAAGCACTCCAGTATCCAATGGATGTTTGCAATTACATCTGGACTGCCTCTGCACTTTTTTAATGTAAAGCTTGAACATTTATTGCATTACTTTGACCATCGTTTTAATTTTATTGATTTAATCTTTATTGTATTTTTTTCATTAACATGTAGTCCTTATATACTACCCCCAGCAATCACCACATTGTTGTCTATGTTCATGAGCTGTTTTGCCTTTTTGCTTGATCCATCTACCTGCTAAATGACTTCCCCCCAGATGTCATAGTTCTCTCTGTGAGTCTGTCTCTATTTTGTTAGCTCAGTTTGTTAATTAAATTCCACATGTGAGTGAAATCATATGGTATTTGTCTTTCTCTGACTGGCTTATTTCACTTAGCATAGTGTTCTCCAGGTCCATCCATGCTGTCGCAGAAGGTAAGATTTATTTTTATTTTTTTTTACAATCAAGTCGTATTCCATTGTGTAAAATGCACCACAGCTTTTCTATCCATTCATCTAGTAATGGGTAGTTGGGCTATTTCCAGATCTTGGCTATTGTAAACAAAACTATGATGAACAGAAGGGTGCATATATTCTTTTGAATTAGTGTTTCAGGTTTCTTAGGATATAATCCCAGAAGTGAATTGCTGGGTGAAAAGGCAATTCCATTTTTAATTTGTTGAGGTAACTCTATACTGCTTTCCACAGTGGCTGAACTAATCTGCATTACCACCAAGAATGTGCAAGGGTTCTTTATTCTCTACAACCTCACTAACATTTGTTGTTTGCTGATTTATTGATAATGGCAATTCTGGCTGATGTGAGGTGATGTATCATTGTGGTTTTAATTTATATCTCTCTGATGATTAGTGATGTTTTGCATTTTTTCATGTGTTTATTGCCATCTGTAAGTCCTCTTTGGACAAGTGTCTATTCAGGTTCTATGCTTACTTTTTAATTGGATTATTTTGGTGTTATGTTGTGTAAGTTCTTTATATATTTTGGAAATCAATGCCTTATCAGATTTATCTTTGGTAAATATTTTCTCCCATTCAGTGGGTTCCTTTTTCATCTTGTTGATGGTTTCCTTTGCTGTGCAAAAGCTTTTTAGTTTTATTTAGTGCCCTTTGCTTATTTTTTCTGTTTCCTTTGCCCAAGAAAATATAGTGGCAAAAATATTGCTATGCGAGATATCTGAGATTTCACTGCCAATGTTTTCTTCTAGGATTTTTATGGTTTTGTGACTTACATTTAACTCTTCTGTCTATTTTGAGTTTATTCTTGTGTATGGTGTAATTTGGTGCCTTAGCTTCATTTTCCTGTGTGTACCTGCCCATTTTTCCAACACCATAGTCTCTTCATTTATTGAAGAGACTATGTTGACTGTATCATGTACCCTTGCCTCCTTTGTCAAATATTAATTGACCATAAAGGTGTCGGTTTATTTCTGGGCTCTCTGTTCTGTTCCATTGATCTATATGCCTGCTCTTATGCCGGTACCAGACTTTTGATTACAATGGCCTTTTAGTATACTTTGATATCAGGTAGTGTGACACCTCAAAATTTATTCTTTCTCCTCAATATTGATGAAGCTATTTGGGGTCTTCTTAGTTCCATATAAATTTTTGGAATATTTGTTCTAGATCTGTAAGTTATGCCATTGGTATTTTAGTAGGTAGTGCATTGAATTTATAGATTGCTATAGGTAGCATGGATATTTTAATGATATAAATTTTTTCAATCCATGAACACGACATATGGTTCCACTTATTTGTATCCCCCTCAATTATTTTTTAATATCCTTTAATTTTCTAAGTACAGGTCTTTTACCTTCTTGGATAAATTTATTCCTATTTACCATTTTGTTTTTGTTGCAATAGTAAATTGGATTGTGTTCTTAATTACTCTTTCTGATATTTCAATATTGTTGTAGAAAAATGCCACCAATTTCTGAATATATTTTGTATTCTGCTACTTAGCCAAATTCATTTATTAGGTCTAGTAGCTTTTTGCTGGAGTCTTTAGGGTTTTCTATATACAGTATCATGTCATCTGTAAATAATGACAGTTTTATTTTTTCCTGTCCAATAATAATGCCTCTTATTTCTTCTTCTTGTCTGATTGCTGTGGTTAGTACTTCCAGTACAATGTTAATAAGAGTACTGAAAATGGACATCTTTGTCCTGTTCCTGATCTCAAGGGAAGCACTTTTAGTTTTTGTCCATTGAGTATGAGGTTGGCTGTGGATCTGTCATATATGGTCTTTATTATGTAGAACTATGCTCCTGCTATTACCACTTTGCTGAGAGTTTTTATCTTAAATGAGTGCTGGATTTTATCAAATGCTTTTTGTACATCTGTTGATATAACCATGTGATTTTTTCCTTCATTTTGTTTATGTGGTGTATTCCATTTATTGATTTGCAAATATTCTACCAAACTTTCATCCCCAGAATAAACCCCACTTGATCATGGTGTATTATCTTCTTAATGTATTTCTGGATCTGGTTTGCTAATATTTGGTTGAGGATTTTAGCATCTATGGTCATCAGGGATATGATTATCTTCCTTTGTAATACACTTATCTGATTTTGGAATTAAGATAATACTGGACTCATAAAATAAGCCTGGAAGTCTTCCTTCTGCTTGAATTTTTTGGAATAGTTTAAGAGGGATGGGGGTTAGTTCTAGGTTGAATGTTTGGTAGAATTTGTCTGTGAGGCTATCCGGTTCTGGAATTTTGTTTGCTGGGAGATTTATTTTTTATTACTGCTTCAGTTTCATTGATTGTAATCAGTCTATTCAGGTTTTCTGATTCTTCCTCATTCAGTTTTGGAAGATTGCATGTTTCTAGGGATTTTTCCATTTCTTCCAGATTGCCTGATGTGTTGGCATATAGTTGTTCATAGCATTTTCTTACAATCCTTTGTATTTCTGTCATGTCTGTTGTTAGTTCCTAAATTTATTTATTTGGCTCTTCCTTTTTTTTTCTTGATTACTCTGGTTAAAGATTCATCAATCTTCTTTATCTTTTCAAAGAAGCACCTCTTGGTTGCATTGATTTTTTGTATTATTTTGATACCTCTACCTCATTTATTTGAGCTCTGATCTTCATTATTTTCTTCCTTATACCTACTGTGGGCTTGGTTTGTTGTTCTTTTTCAAGTTGCTTTAGATGTAGGGTTAAATTGTTCATTTGCATTATTTTTTCTTTTTGAGGTAGGTCTGTAATGCTATAAACTTCCCTTTCAGGACTACTTTCACTGTGTCCTATAGATTTCATTCTGGTTGTTGTGTGGTCATTTTCTTTTGTCTCCAGATGAGTTTTGATTTCTTCTTTGATCTTATTGTTAACCCATTCACTGTTTAATAACATGCTACTTAGCCTCCACGTGTTTTAATGCTTTTCAGTTTTTTATTGTAGTTGATTTCTAGTTTTTTTACCTGTGTGGCCAGAGAAGATACTTGGTAATGATTTCAATCTTCTTGAATTTAGTAAGACTTATTCTGTATCATAAAATGTCATCTATCTTTGAGAATGTTTCATGTACACTTAAAAAGAATGCATATTCTGCTGTTTTGGGATGAAATATTCTGTAAATATTAATTAATTTCACTTGATCCAGTATGTCATTTAAGGTTGTTGTTGCTTTTTGACTTTTTTTTCTAGAATATCTATCCATTGATGACAGTGGGGTATTAAAATCCCCTACTATGACTCTGTTGCTATTAATCTCTCTCTTAATGTTCACCAAAATTTCCTCTATATATTTAGGTGCTCCTAGGCATGAGGTCTGTCCAGAAAAGTCCAACCATTGTTAATAGTGAGAAAGGTTTGTGTGACATCAGTGTAACTTGGCAGCCAAGAGGAATGGACTGGAATGCACATGTGTGAATAATGACAATTTCACTGTATTAGTCAGTGAGGGCAGTAGATGCTGTTGAGTGAGCATGTTGACTCTGTGGCCATCACATTCAAAATGAATGAGTGACTAGTGTAACAAATCTGCATCAAATTTTGTGTTAAGCTGGAACACTCCTGCACAGAAACTATTTGGATAATTCAGAAGGCCCCAGATTTGGGCAACTGATGACTGGTAGCTTCATCATGATAATGCACACTCTCATGCATCATGTCTCATGCTGAGGTTTTTTGAGAAACATCAAATCACCCAGGTGACTCAGCTCCTCTACAATCCAGATTTGGCACCCTGCAACTTTTGGCTTTTCCCATATCTAAATCAACTTTGAAAGGGAAGATATTTCAAACCATTGATGAGATTCAGGAAAATACAACAGGGCAGCTGATGGCTTTAAGAGAACTCTGTGAGGCCCGAAGCTGCCTGCTTTTGAAGGGCACTGAGGCATCATTGCCCTATGTAAAATGTTTCTTGCATTGTATATCTTCTTCAATAAATATCTCTATTTTTCATATTATATGGCTGGATACCTACTGGACAGATCTCATATATATGTTTACAAAGGCTATATCTTTGTGTTGGATAAATCCTTTTAGTATTATGTAGTGACCTCCTTTTGTCTCTTTCCATGACCTTTGTTTTGAAGTTGATCTTGTCTGATGTAAGTATTGCTACCCCAGCTTTTCTCCTTTCCATTTGCATGGAATATTTTTTTATCCCTTCATGTTTCAGTCTACATGTATCTTTTGTTCTGAAGTCTCTTATAGATAGCATATATATGAGCCATGTATGCTTATCTATTCACCTACCTGATGTCTTCTGATTAGAGTAATTCATTTTTATTTTAGGTTATTATTGATAGGTACTTTTTGTTTGCCATTTTTTATTTTAAAGAACTTTTAGCCTTGGCCGGTGCGTCTCAATTGATTCAGTGCTGGCCTGTGAACCATGGGGTCCCTGGTTCAATTCCCAGTCAGGGCACATGCCTGGGTTGTGGGCCAGGTTGCCAGTAGGGGGCATGTGAGAGGCAACCACATATTGATGTTTCTCTCCCTCTCTTTCTCCTTCCTTCCTTCTCTCTCTAAAAATAAAGAAATAAAATATTTTTAAAAGAGACTTTTTATTGTATTTTTTCATTACCATTTAGTTCCCTTATCCCCCCATTCCCACCCCCTCACTATCACCAAATTGTTGTGCATGTTCATGAGTATTTTTTCCTTTTGCTCAGTCACTCCCCTTTACCTTACCTCCCTTAACTGTTAGGCTGCTCTCTATCTATGAGCCAGTCTCTATTTTGCTTCTTAGTTCAGTTTGTTCATTAGATTCTGCATATGAATGAAATCATATGGTATTTGACTTTTTCTGACTGGCTTATTTCACTTAGCATAATGTTCTCCAGGTCCATCCATACTGTTGCAAGCGGTAAAACTTTTTTCTTTTTTATGACCGAGTTTTATTTTCTTGTATAAATATCCCACAGCTGTTTTGTCCACTCAGCTAGTGATGGACATTTTGGATGCTTCCATATCTTGGTGACTATAAATAACACTGCAATGAACATGGGGGTGTTTATGTTCTTTCAAATTAGTGTTTTGGGTTCTTTCAGTTGTATTCTCAGAAATGGGATTGCTGGGTCAAAAAAGCAGATCCATTTTTAATTTTTTCATCTATCTCCATACTACTTTCCACAGTGGTTGCATCAATCTACATTACTGCAAACAGTGCAAAAGGGTTCTGCTTTCTTCACATCCTTACCAGCACTTGTTGTTTGTTCACTTATTAATGATAGCCATTTGATAAGTGTGAGATGATATATCATTGAGTTTTTGCACAGCAAAGGAAAACATCAACAAAATAAAAAGACAACCCACAGAATGGGAGAACATATTCACTGATGCATCTGATAAGGGGTTAAAATCCAAAATTTATAAAGAACTCATAAAACTCAACACCAAAAATATCTAATAAAAAATGGGCAAAGGACCTGAATAGACACTTCTCCAAAGAGGACATGCAGATGGCCAATAGACATATGAAAAGATTTTCAATGTCATCATTTTATTCTTTACACATATATTCCTCTCTCTCTTGATTTCTTTTTCTTCTTCTTAAAGCAGGCCCTTTAACCGTTCTTGCAGTACTGGACTGGTGGTAATAAGCTTCTAAAGATATATTTTTTTCTGGAAAGGTCTTATTTTGCCTTCCATTTTAAATGATAGTCTTGCTGGATAGAGTAGTCTTGGTGTAGGTTCTTGCTTTTCATCACTTTGAATATTTTAGGCCAATCCCTTCTGGCCTGAAGGGTTTCTGTTGAGAAATCAGCTGACAGCTTTATGGGAGCTTGCTTCTAGGTAATTAATTGCTTTTCTCTTATTGTTTTTAATATTCTCTTTTTTGTTTTTAACCTTTGAAATTTGAATTTTGATGTGTCTTGGTGAGGGTCTCTTTGGTTTCATTTTGATTGGGACTCTGTGCTTTCTGAATTGTGTACCTTTTTTCCTTAACCAGGCTAGGGAAATATTCAGGCATATTTCTTCATACAGGTTCTCTATCCCTTGTTCATTCTTTTTGCCTTCTGGTAACCCTATGATGTGGACATTGTTATGCTTGATGTTGTCCCACATGTCCTTTTAGTCTTTGCTAGTTTTTTAAAATTTTCTTTTTGATTCTCTGCTTGGGTGTTTACTGTTATCTTGTCTTTTACTTTTTAAAAGAATTTATTTAATTACTTTTAGAGAGAGGGAAAGGAGGGAGAAAGAGAGGGGGATCCTTTGCTTCGACTAAGCTGCTATTGATTCTTTCTAGTGTCTTGTTCATTACAGATATTGTATTCTTTTTTTTTCAGACTGGTTCTTTTTTATGATTTTTGTTTTCTTTTAAATAATTACTATCTCTTTGTTCAAGTTCTCACTGAGATAATTTAATCTTCTTCTAATGTCCTTGAGCATTGTTATAACTATTGTTTTTAAACACTGCATCTGGTATTTTGGTTGCTTCCATTTTATTTAATTCTTTTCAAGTGTTTTCTCTTATTCTTTCATTTGGGGTATATTTCCTTGTCTCCCCATTTTGTCTCTGTATATTATGTAGATGTGCTATGGCTCCTAAACTTGTTATGATGGCTTTATGATGGAGGTGTCTTGTTGGGCTTAGTAGCACAATCTTCCATTTCACCTCAGGTCAGTTCTCTAGGAATGTTCTTTTTGGGTTGTGTGAAACCTCCTGTTGTAGTTAAGCCTTGAATGCTTTTGGCTCTTTTGTGGGTAGAGTTAACCCTCAGGCTGACTAACTATAAGGATAAACCTCAACCACCCTGTATGAGAGACTATGCAGAGGTTTCCCCCTGAGGCAGAGTTATTCCCAGCAGGGTCTGGTACCTGCTGAAATCTCCCTGTGGGTGTGCTGCCTATGTGATAAGTTTGGTTGAGCTTTTGTGTAGTCTGAAGCCTACCACTGGTTGTGTTGGTTCTGATTCCAATTTTGTAGGGTTCATGTTCAGGTCGATGTCATAACCAGCCTTGAGCTACCTTTCTGGAGATACCATACTATACACTGTTTGTAGTTATGTCTCCTGGGCCTGGGTGTGCATGTGAGGACCCAATCTGTGTAAAAGGGTCTACTTCTTCCTTCTGCTTCGAGCTGGTCACAGATCTGTAGAAGGTGCAGTGCTTCCTAACGTCTGCTTCCACCTATCAGCTAATCACCTCCCCCTGAGGTTGCCTGGTGTTCCTCCAGACACTTCTGATAAAAAAAAAATAGAGAGAAGACTCAGGCAGGCCACAACTTTCAGACCCTTTTAGAGGTTGTGAGCTTGGTAGGGCAGGTGACAAGGGTTGGGAGGATGGGGCTAGTGGTTGCCCTAGTTGGGGATCACATGGTCAGATACAGAAGCAGGGGAAAGTGTTCATACTTCAGAGACAAACCACTCAGTCTCTGCCAGCATTTCCAACTCTAGCCCCTCCAGGAGGAACATGCCACAGGTTCAGGTTGTGTGCAGCCAACCATCTCCTCTGCAGGAACAAGCTCAGCTGAGTGGAGCCACGAGGCTAGAAAGAACAAATCAAAAAAGTCTCCCATTAAGGGTGACACCAGCTGAATCCATAGGAGGGGGGCAAGCACTTCATTCTGGTACCAGACAATAGCCCCCAAGGGACACATACCTAGAATGTCCCAGCTCCCAGCAGCTCTCCCTTCTTCCCATGAAACTGAGCTCAGACATCAGGAGTATTGGGGACTTGGAAGGACAGATCCAAACAGTCTCTGTATGCGTGGTGTCCTCAGGCCTGTTGGAGGGAGGCAAACACTTCTTCTTTTTCCCAAGATAGAGTGTGTTGAGCTTGGAGGGGAAATAGGAGTGGTCCTCCTGTGATGGAGTCATACAACCCAGCACCAATTTGACTCCCAGATAAAAGCCTCTCTAGGAGACATGCTCCAAATGTCCCAGCTTTGCACAGCACTCTGATATCCCTGTGTGACTGAACTCAGCAGGATGATTCTGGCCAAGTGATTCAACAGGTGGAATGAGGGGTGTCAGCTGTGTGCTTGAAGTTGGGAAGATTTGTGACCTTTCCAAAACCACATAGTTCAGTCACTATCTGAATTTCCAAGAGCCTTCCCACAAAAACAGTGCCCCAAATTTCACTGATGGGTGCATCCATTAGACCCCTCTGTAAGACATGAGCATGGCAGAGTGGCCTTGCCAGCAATTGGGTAATGGAGCAGTGCTTCCCCAGGCTCCTGCTGTATTGATAGGAGTGCTTGACCTTGGCAAGGTGGCATTTGGGTATCTAAAAGACACTCTTCTTTCACAGGTGGACTGAATTTCCACTGATTTCTACCACTAGATGCTCTGCAGGCTCCCTTTCCTATCTCTGTCACTCTGGATTGGGGATTCTTATATGGGGATGATATCCCATGATCCTTGAGGGAAGGAGTTTTGCAGCCAAGATATCCCTCTGGCTTTTCAGCTGTCACACATATGTGTGGAGGCAAACCCTTCTTTTGTTGCCACCCTTCTTACCAGTTTCTTCTGTAAACTCTCGTTATAGTATTTTAGTTCACCTAGCCTTAAATTTGCTGTTCAGGTTGATTTCTCTATAATTTAGCTGTAAATCTGATTTGGGGACAGAGGCAGGTGATTGTAGCTTCCATCTACTCTACATTTATCTTGGACTCTCTTCTCTTATATACTTTAAACCATCTCTAGATTACTTATAATCCTTAATGCAATGTAAAAAGTTGTTATACTGAGTCATTTAGGGAATACTGACAATAAAAAATGGCTGTAGATATTCAGTACAGGTAAAACCATCGTAGGCCTAACTACATAGTACACATCAGAAAAATGTAACCTTTTCTCTGAATATTTTTTTGTTTGAATTGGTTGAATCCATTGATATAGTACTCACAGGTATGAGGGGCCAACTCTGCAGTGAGAACCACAAAAAATTAATGAAATAAATTCATAAATATAAAGTGAATTGAAGGCTATATCATTTTTTAGGATTAAAACACTCAATGTTTTAGCCTTGGCTGGTATGATTCAGTGGATTCAATGCCAGCCTGTGAACCAAAGGGTTGCTGGTTTCAATCCCAGTCGGGGCATGTGCCTGTGCTGCAGGCCCAGTCCCCAGTGGGGTTGGTGCATAAGAGTGAACCACACATTGATGTTTCTCTCCCTCTCTTTCTCCCTCCTTTCCCCTCTCTCTAAAAATAAATAAATAAAATATTAAAAAATAAAAGACTCAATATTTTAAATTATGCAAAATTTCAATAAAAATTTTGACAAGTTATATGTGTGTGTGAGATAATTCTACAAATTACATGGAAATGCAACAGGACAAGATTACTAAAGAATACCAAAATAGGACTTCCAGCCAAGATGGAGGCATAGGTGAACACACTGAGCCTCCTCTCACAACCAAAATTAAGGACAACAAAGATTTAGAAACAAGAAAACAACCAGAACTCATACAAAAATTCAACTGTTCAGAAGTCCAACAACCATTCATCCGGACTGGTAAGAGGGGCGGGGTTGCGGCAGGAAAAAGTGGAGGTGTGGATCGGAAATGCATGCAGCAGTGGCTGGCAGATCCCAGGTGCACAGGCGGTGGCTAGCAGACCCCGGGCATGGGGTGGCAACTGTGCAGACCCAGTGAGGCCACGCAAGGCAGCTGGCTGAACAGGTGGTCCCACATTGGCATGCAGATAATCCAGGCGAAGGGGAAGTAGTGGAAGGGACTGGAATCCGAGAGTGAACAGAGCAAGTGCCATTGTTTCCTCTCAGACACCGCCCCCACATACAGCATCACTACCCAGCGACTGGGCTGCCCCACCCGGGAGAACACCTAAGGCTCAACCCCTCACTAGGTAACAGCCGCAACTAGGAAAAAAAAAAAAACCCAAAACGAAACAAACAAACAAACAAACAAAAAACCCCGAAACAAACATGGCTCAAACCGGAGAACAAGTCAAAACCCCAGAGACAATTTATCTAAGTGATGAAGACATAGCCAACCTATCAGATGCACAATTCAAAGCCCTGGTGATAAGGATGCTCACAGAATTGGTTGATTTTGCTCACAAATTAGATAAAAAAATGAAGGCTACAATAAGTGAAATGAAGAAAAATGCACAGGGAACCAATAGAGATAGGAGGAAAACAGGGACTCAAATCAATGGAGTGGACCAGAAGGAAGAAAGAAACAACCAAACAGAAAAGAAGGAAGAAACAAGAATTCAAAAAAAAATGAGGAAAGGCTTAGGAACCTCCAGGGCATCTTTAAATGTCCCAACTTCCAAATTATAGGGGTACCAGAAAGGGAAGAGGAAGAGCAACAAGTGGAAAACTTACTTGAACAAATAATAAAGGAGAACTTTCCCAATCTGGCAAAGGAAATAGACTTTCAGGAAGTCCAGGAAGCTCAGAGAGTCCCAAAGAAGTTGGACCCAAGGAGGAACACACCAAGGCACATCATAATTCCATTAGCCAAGATTAAAATGAAGGAAAGAATTCCAGAAGCAGCAAGGGATAAGGGCACAGTCACCTACAAAGGAGTTCCCATCAGACTGTCAGCTGATTTCTCAAAAGAGACCTTACAGGCAAGAAGGGGCTGGAAAGAGGTATTCCAAGTCATGAAAGTCAAGGACCTACACCCAAGATTGCTCTATCCAGCAAAGCTGTCATTTAGAATGGAAGGGAGGATAAAGTGTTTCTCACATAAGGTCACGTTAAACGAGTTCATCATCACCAACCCCTTACTATATGAAATGTTAAAGGGACTTATCTAAGAAAAAGAAGATAAAAAATATGAACAGTAAAAAGACAGCAAACTCACAGGTATTAACAACCACACCTAAAACAAAAGGAAACTAAGCAAACCACTACAACAGGAGCAGAAACACAGAAATGGAGATCACATGGACGGTTAGCAATAGGGGAGTGGGAGGAGGAGAGAGGGGGACAAGGTACAGAGAACAAGTAGCACAGACAGTGGGTAGAAAATAGACAGGGAGAGGGCAAGAATAGTGTGGGAAATGTAGAAGCTAAAGAACTTATGACACATGGACATGAACTAAAGGGGGGACTGTGGGTGGGAGGGTGTGTGCAGGGTGGAGGGGAATGAAGGGGGAAAATGGGACAACTATAATAGCATAATCAATAAAATATATTAAAAACAAGAAAGAATACCAAAATATTGTGAAGAAAATCAAAGCTGGAATAAGAAAGTCCCTAGATATAAAGGTTTAGAAGTCCAAAGTAATATTGACAGTATGATATTTGTGCAATAATAGAAAAATAACCCAGTGGAAGACTTCTGGCCAAGATGGAGGTGTAGGTAGACACACTGTGCCTCCTCGCACAGCCAAAATAAGGACAACAAAAAGTTAGAAACAAAAAGAAAACAATCAGAACTGACAGAAAATTGAACTCTATAGAAGTCCAACACCAAGGAGTTAAAGTAGACACATTCATCCAGACCAGTAGGAGGGGCACAGTCAGGAGGCCAAGTGGAGAGGGTTCTCAGGAGAAAAAGAAAGTGGTGGCTTGCACACCCCGAATGCCTTAGGCAGCAGGTGATGGACCCCAGGCCTGCAGGCAGCCACTGGCAGATCCCGGGCGCAGAGTGGTGGTGGGCCGACCCAGTGAGGTGTGCAAGGCAGCTGGCTGACCAGGCAGTCAAACATTTGCACACAGATAAAACAGATGAAACTGGGGAGCCACACAGACTGAGCCACCCAGGGCCCCAGGGAGGGGAAATAAAGCCTCAAACAATGATTGAAAACACCTGTGGGGGTTGAGGCAGCAGGAGAGACTCCTGGCCTCACAGGAGAGATTGTTGAGGGACCCAGAGGGTCCAAGAATGTAGACAAGCCCACCCAGCCTGGAATCAGCACCAGAAGGACCCAGTTTGCTTGTGGAAAGTGGCGGAAGGGACTGAAGTACGAGAGAGAGCGGAGCAAGCGCCATTGTTCCGTCTCAGAACCCGCCCCCACATACAGCTTCACAACCCAGCAACTGGGCTGCTCCGACATGGGAAATACCTAAGGCTCTGTCTCTCACTATATAACAGGCATGACCAGAGGGGAAAAAAAAAGGCTCAAACAGGAGAACAGATCAAAGCCCCAGAGCCAATTCATCTAAGTGACCAAGGGATAGCCAACCTATCAGATGCACAGTTCAAAGCACTGGTGATCAGGATGCTCAACAGAAGTGGTTGATTTTGGTCGCAAATTAGATGAACAAATGAAGGCTACTATAAATGAAATGAAAGAAAACGCACAGGGAACCAATAGAGATGGGAGGAAAACTGGGACTCAAATCAATGGAGTGGACCAGAAGGAAGAAAGAAACAACCAAACAGAAAAGAATGAACAAACAAGAATTCAAAAAAAATGAGGAGAGGCTTAGGAACCTCCAGGACATCTTTAAACATTCCAACATCTGAATTATAGGGGTACCAAAGGGGAAGAGGAAGAGCAACAAGTGGAAAACTTATTTGAACAAATAATGAAGGAGAACTTTCCCAATCTGGCAAAGGAAATAGACTTTCAGGAAGTCCAGGAAGCTCAGAGAGTCCCAAAGAAGTTGGACCCAAGGAGGAACACACCAAGGAACATCATCATCACATTAGCCAAGATTAAAATGAAGGAGAGAATTCCAAAAGCAGCAAGGGATAAGGGGACAGTCACCTACAAAGGAGTTCCCATCAAACTGTCAGCTGATTTCTCAAAAGAGACCTTAATGGCAAGAAGGGTCTGGAAAGAGGTATTCCAAGTCATGAAAGTCAAGGACCTACATCCAAGATTGCTCTATCCAGCAAAGCTTTCATTTAGAATAGAAGGGAAGATAAAGTGCTTCTCAGATAAGGCCAAGTTAAAGGAGTTCATCATCACCAGGCCCTTATTATATGAAATGTTAAAGGGACTTATCTAAGAAAAAGAAGATTAAAAAAATATGAACAGCAAACTCACAGGTATTAACAAGCACACCTAAAAGAGAAGCAAACTAAGCAAACAACTAGACCAGGAACAAAACCACAGAAATGGAGATCACATGGAGGGTTAGCAACAGGGGAGTGGGAGGAGGAGAGAGGGGGAAAAGGTACAGAGAATAAGTAGCATAGATAGTGGGTAGAAAATAGACAAGGGGAGGGCAAGAATAGTGAGGGGAATGTAGAAGCTAAAGAACTTATGACACATGGACTTGAACTAAAGGGGGAATGTGAGCGGGAGGGGGTATGCAGGGTGGAGGGGAATGAAGGGGGAAAATTTAACAACTGTAATAGCGT
Organism: Anoura caudifer; assembly: GCA_004027475.1. Classification (NCBI taxonomy): domain Eukaryota; kingdom Metazoa; phylum Chordata; class Mammalia; order Chiroptera; family Phyllostomidae; genus Anoura; species Anoura caudifer. The sequence continues at coordinate 53,036 of PVKU01004653.1, read as the reverse complement.
AATCAATAAAATATATTTAAAAAATGGCTTGTGCTTCATAGGTAATTTGAAACAGCAAGTACATCTACAATATAACAGCTCTGCAAAATGTTTTTTATGGAATGTCAGATTATGAAAATCACGGCTATTCTGAAGCACTGCGTGTGATGGGAAAACAAAGAACCAGAAAGTGCAAGGACCTGAATTTTATCTATGTAACGTTGATTTTTAAAAATATTTTTGTTAATCCAATAGTAGATTTAAAGTTTTCCTGAAATAATAAAAGAAGGATGAAAAGTAAACCATGAAGAAAAAAAGAAAAGAAAAATAACCCAATGATGAGTCTAGAAAATGGCCAAAACATATATATTAGCCTGATTTATGACAATGATGCCGCTATGGTATAGTAAGAAAATGTTATTTTCAGTAAATGGTACTCGACCAATTAACATTCACATGTAAAAAATAGTTTACTTGCCCTGACTGGTGTGGCTTAGTGGATTGAGCAACAGCCTGAGAATCAAAGGGTTGATGGTTTGATTCCCAGTCAGGGCACAGGCCTGGGAATGTGGGCACATGCCTGGGTGTGGGCCAGGTCAGTTCCCCAGTGGAGACTGTGTGAGAGGCAACCACACACTGATCTTTCTTTTAAAGGATCCCTCTTTCTCCCTCCCTTCCCCCCATCTTAAGTAAATAAATAAAATATTTAAAAAAGTATTTTAATTGATACATGAAAATGAATTCCAAGGCAATCAGATATAAAAGTGAGCATTAAAACAATAAAGCACTTTAGAGAAAGCATAAGAGAAGATCTTCATGAACTGGAACTGGTAAAGAAATAGCATTTTGCATACATAAAATTTTGATGCACTGTACTTTATTAAAATTAAGAATTTCTATTTTACAGTATTCATATTTAAAAGACAGAAGATGTAAGATACAAAGTGGGAGAAAGTAGTTGTAATATATATCCAACACACAATGAATCCAAAATATATAAAGGGTTACAAATAAATAAAAAAAAAAGACTAACAACCCAAAAGAAAAATGAATAAAACTTAAATGAGCATGTTGTGAAAGAAGATAGTAAAATGGCCAATAAACATGACAAAATGGTACTTAAAATAATTAGTACTCGAAGAAATCACTGAAACGTCAATGTGATACTATCAGGATGGCTAAAATTAAAGGCAGACAATTTCAAGTATTGACAAAAACACCCAGCAACCAGTTTCTTATACATTGTTGGCAGAAGTATATATTTATATAACTGCTTTGGCATACTGATTGAGGGTATATACTAAGGTAGAAGAGAATATATGCAAACTCTATGATGTGACATTACTATTTCTAGTTGGATATCCCCCAAAATGAGTATATATTTCTATCAAAAGACATACACAAGTATATTCATAGTAGAATTATTTGTAAGAGCTCAAAAGTTGAAACTTTTTAAATGTGCATCAACAAAGGGAATGCGTAAATATTGTCATTTGTATAATGACAAATGCAATCATATACAGTAATGTACATGAACAAACCACAAAATCCTGTAACAACATGTTGAACAAAGGAATTCAGACATGAAAGAGTATATAATGTACATATTTTATAATTTCATATTGTGTTCATTGATATCCAGGGACCATTATTGGGTTAATTTGAAAACCCTATGTATCATAGGATGTCAAGTGGCTTCACAAAGATAAAGTGATCCTCTTCACATTAATTCTTATTTATTCGCTTCCTGACTACCTGTACCTGAGCTACACTGCTTTTCTTATTTTTTTTTTCTCAAAGTAGCAGAGCTTTTATCTGTTCCAATTCCATCTTAGATGCTATTTTTTTCTACCTGGAACACTTTTGCCCACAATTACAGAAAAAGTATTCCCAGTCTACTTTAACATAGTGCCTCTGAGTTGTTTCAACACTGCTAGATTACACCAGCATCTATCACCAAAGTAATCATTAAGAGATCAAGGGAAGGAAAAAGAGAAATCCTGCGTGTAATGTGGATGCCACTTTCAAAGGAATAGCTCTACCACTTTAGCAACACAACAGAGGGCCCTTTTTAAACCATGTCTTTATAGACAGACATTTAGGAAGGACTAGATATAGTTTCCAGAGTGACCAAAGAATGATAGTTTTATATTTCACTAAGAGCTACAAAACATTAAGTTCATCATACTCAAAGAAAACAAACTATGAACTTACTAAAAGCCCCCAATTACACATTTTTGTTATTATTTCATTAAGGTGTAGCATAAATTAAACATTTTGGAGTATACAATTCAGTGGCATTTAGTAGATTCACAATGTTTTACAACTACTATTTTTATCTAGTTCCAAAAACATTTTCATCACTTCAAGAGGAAACCCTTTACCCACTGAGCAGTTACTCCCCACACGTATTTTAACATCGTAAATTTAAATGTGTGATTGGTGCTTATACTATGTATATATTTAGAAGACAAAACTTGATTGAGATTTTGAAATGGTTACAACAAAATCTCTTTTACTGTTTCCATTAACCATTACCTTATTATCAATACTTTTGTAGTATTTAGAGTTCAGTTTCATTTGGAAAAGATAACTAAACAATGGATAACTAAATGAAAAATAATAGTATAATTAAGCATTTAGTTTCTCACAATGAAAGCATTATGGAAAATTCAATACTTTTTAGCTTTCTAGTTTATAATACTTTAGAAAACACCCAGAATATACAACTACCCACCCCACATATATATACACATACACACAAGCCTATGCAGACACACATAACCTCTAAACACCAAAGTGAGCAGCTTTCATTACTCTATGGAGGTAGGAGAAAGGATCCTCTGTTAGCATTAGCTAACTTGTGAAACTTTTATTCTAGAAGCTCTGAAAATCCCACCACAATGAGACCTTGCACTAAATGGTTTATTAATTGATATGCGGCTTCTCAGTATTCCAAGATTGGTAATGTCTTAGAAGGGATATTTTTATTTTGGAAACAAATAAAACAGCAAAGTGAAAGAGAGTTATGTTTATTTACACTTAGTAATCTCATCAGTTTGTGTAATCATATCACCACATGGCCAAATTCTGCTCTCTTAACAGTGTCTAACGGAAGCTATGCAGATTGTTAATTATTTATTCCTTCCTCAATTATTCTTGCTAATTTCCCTTTCCAATTTTTTTCAAGTTAGTCCTTACCTAAACTGTTTCAGTTTCTAATAAATTCATATTTATCATGGGATGTTTTGCATATGCCAAATCAATGCCTTCTGTTTTCAAGCCTTTGAAAGAAAATGTAGGTAGTTTTAATGCCCCCCCCCCCACAAAGTAGGGTGCAGGGGGTAGGGAAATGGATAATATATTCATATCTGTTGTGGTTTAGATTTGCCTTTACTCTTAGATCTAAGCTGTTTAATGCATTTTATGTATAAAGAAAATACATAGTACATGAAATTTAATGCATGTCTGAGTTTGTTAAAAGGGAGCAGTTTCAGAAGATCATGGAATCTTAGCACTAGCAGAGATCTTTTGGCAGGCATCAAATCCAACCTCGTTTTATTTTAGAGGGAACCTATATGCCTAGCATGGATGAGAGTTGGTCAAGCTCCTACAGCAATTTAGTGTCAGAGCTGAACAAATGATCTCTCCTTTGGAAAATGAAAATTGGCTTAAGTACCCAAATAGATTATTTATGGGGAGCCTTACTAAAAGATGGTATAAAATACTCATGAAGCACTTACTAGGAGTCAGGAACTCTTTTAAGTGTTTTTAAACAAATTAAAGTAATTCATCTTCACCTCAACCCAATAAAAGGAAGGTATTTTATCACCTTTTTACAGGTGGGAAAATGGAAGATCATAGAATTTAAGCGGTTTGACAAAAGTGGCACAGATCAAAGCAACAGATTCAAGATTTCAACCCAAGTGTACTAACTATATATGGTCCAAACTCTACAGAGGAAAAAAAAACAAAAAAAAAAACCCAAACAAACAAACAAACAAAACAATGCTAACATGGAAGGAGAAGCAAAGAATATATACCATGTAACCTCAAAGTAAAAGAAGATAAAGGGGGATGTTCAGGTCAGAGGAGAGCAAGAGAATTATTTTCTCTTTTCTGTGAATTCAAGCTTTTTTTCTGCAATAATTTCTATGAGTTTCCCCTGTATCCTTGCAATAAATTTGTTCTTTCTTTAATCTTGGGATAGATTTCTGTTTCTAGTTCCTTGCACCTCAATAATCCTTAAGCTGCATAGAAACTGAAGTTCTGTCTTTCATGGTAAGGATGATGTCCATAAATCTATAAGAAAAGTCTGAGAATAAAAGCTATGCCACACACATTCTTTGAGAGTTTGTTTGGAGGTTCTAGCAGGGGAGCGCAGCTACTTGTATACCCTTGACCAAAGACCGGTCCTCTCCTGTAGTTGGGAAGGTCATCCTTTTCAACTGAGCATGCAGCTTCTGGAGGGACACACATAGATTGGTGAGGGAGGAAGGGGACACCTGCCTAGCCAGCCAGATCAGCTGAATTAACCCTGGCGATCAATGGGGTGACAGATGTCACAACCAGATCACCCTCACATCCTGTCACCCACACTCTTTTACTCCACTCCATCCTTATTTCCTTTCACTCTTATTCCTCTTGTATGCCTGCTTTGACACCACCCTCATGAATTCAAAGCCTCATGTTTGTCACTGCAGTCCTCTTCTAGACCTTAACATGACTGCCTCTCAAACCTCTATCCTGTCCTCTCACCCTCATTCTCTATTACTCCACTCTTCTTTTTTGTCTCATTTCAATATTATAAAATACTTCAAATGAAACTAACAAAATGACTACTGAAGGAGAAAAAATATTTCCTATATCAATACACCAGTTTCAATGTCATATATTTTTGTAAAGGGTCTCATGCTAATACCTGTATATGTGTACAGTAATTTAGAGCTCATAAAACAATTTTACATAAGTTCTTTCATTAGAATCTCACAATACATTGATGAGGTAATTAAGGGAGGTTTTTTATGTTTAGAAAGTTTGAAATTTTATCTACTTAATTGAAAGCACTTTCTGGGAAGGGGCTAAATTTTTATAAAATTTTTATGATCCCCAAAGTGACTAGAATCTAGTGAGCATTTCATGTTTTTCAAAAACTGGATGGTAAGTTAATAAATGTATAAACAAAGGAAGAATCAATGAATGAATAGCATCATTAACATTTATCCATATTTTCTTGATATAAGGCTGAACCAATTCTAGAACCAAGGTGTCTGACATTGAACTTTTATGCATTATACCAGCTTGCCAACACTCAGCATGAATTCTACTTATGCACCTCTAACAAGTAGAAACTTTTAATACCAACTTATCTCCACTAATTGAAAAAGACTGTCTCCAATCTCATGTGTCATTTCAAAGGCATTTTTCCCAACACTGAATATATGTTAAGGAAAATTTGCAGATAGATATTACAAAGATACATAAGAACATAGTGGAGATATTAATAAATATAGATGCACATTTTAAAAGCAAACAAACCAGAATTTATACATCTAAATGAGTGGTATCTTTCTAAGTAGTCCCCCTGGGAGAATACACACATATTCCAGTGATGGTGCCATTGCTCAAAATGCCTTTGGAACTTTCGTGTGGGCAATGACTTCTAAGATATATTGAAAAAAATCACAAGAAATTTATTTTATTACTTTATATTCACACATTGCATGAAAAAATCTCTTTAAATATATTACTCTACAAGATATCAGGTAAAATTCTAATTAGATGTACTTATTAATGTCCCTTAACACACTACAAATTTTATCTTAATAATAAACAAGCTGTGCCCTGGCTGGTGTGGCTCAGTGGATTAAGCATTGGACTGCAAGCCAAAAGGTTGCAGGTTTGATTCTCCATCAGGGCATGTGCCTGGGTTGTGGGCCAGGTCCCCATTAGGGGGTGCATGAGAGGCAACTGATGGATGTTTCTCTCCATCTCTTTCTTCCTCCCTTCCTCTCTCCCTTAATCTAAATAAATAAAATCTTTCAAAAAAAAGGTTCTTGTCCTTAAAAAAAAATAAACAGTTTGTAAATGAGTATCTTCCAAAGGTTGTGACCATTGTCAGAATACTAAATATTATCTAAATCAGGGGTGTCAAACTCATTTTCACTGAGGGCCATGTCAGCCTCGCAGTTTCCTTCAAAGGGCCAAACTAATTTTAGGACTGTATAAATGTAACTATTCCTTAACTGTTAAAGAGTTGAAATTACATTCAGCCCTTTGTGTAATCCATTCATTTATTCCAGATTGTTCCTGGCATTTAGCTAAGACTTATGGAATCCTTACCATTAGGAAACCCCAATACTGAAAATTTCCCTGTGAAATATGGGAACAACCAATGGAAATATATGCACTCAGGGGTAGCTGTAGCCTAGTGAAAATAATATATTTAGATCTAGGTAAGTAGTCTGTGACATCTTTAATTGCTGTAAGAGTTGGGCCAAAGTATTTCTTTTTTGAATCAGCTTTTAATTTATGGAACTAGAATATTTACATGAAAGATTTTGCTTCTGAAGATAATATGAGATATCTCTTGTAAAGTGTTCAACACAATGCCTACACTGTTATGTGGTTCACAAACAGTAGCTGCTGCTATTGTCATTATTATTATTTATCTAGGATATGTTGAAATTAAAAAATAAGCACCTCCCCCAAATGTCAGTGACTCAAAAGAGAAACATTTCTCACACTACAGTCCAATGGTTCACTTCCAATAAGTGACTCAGATATCTTGATTACAACCGTTTTGTGCTACTGTCATCACTGAGTGTTTTGTTCCCATTTTCATGCAATTTTGAGAGAAATAGCTTAGAGAAGATGCATTTGTTCTTTTTATTCATTTTTAAAATTATATTTTATTGATTATGCTATTATGGCTGTCCTATTTTCCCCCTTTGCCCCCCTCTACCCAGCACCCCTGCTCCCTCAGGCAACCTCCATGCCATTGTTCATGCCCATGGGTCATGCACATAAGTTTTTTGGCTACTCCGCTTCCTGTACTGTACTTTACATCCCCATGGCCATTCTGTAACTACTTATTTGTACTTCTTTTATTAAATTTTATTGTTGTTCAAGTACAGTTATCTGCCTTTTCCCCCCACTACTTTCCCCCACCCAACCATCCCCACCTCCTTCCCCTGATTCCATGACCCCTTGGTTTTGTCCATGTGTCCTTTATAGTTTTTCCTGAAAACACTTTCCCCTTCCCCCCACCTCATTATCCCCTACCACCTCCCCTCTGGTTACTGTCAGGTTGTTCTTAATTTCAGTGTCTCTGGTTAAACTTTGCTTGCTTGTTTGTTTTGTTGATTAGGTTCCTGTTAAAGGTGAGATCATATGGTATTTGTCTTTTGCTGCCTGGCTTATTTCACTTAGCATAATGCTCTCCAGTTCCCTCCAACCTGTCACAAAGGTTAGGAGCTCCTTCTTTCTTTCTTCTGGGTAGTATTCCATTGTGTAAATGTACCGTACTTTTTTGATCCATTCATTTGCTGATGGGCACTTAGGTTGCTTCCAGCACTTGGCTGCTGTAAATTGTGCTGCTATGAACATTAGGGTGCATAGGTTCTTTTGAATTGGTGTTTCAGGGTTCCTAGGATATAATTCTAGCAGTGGAATTGCTGGGTCAGAAGGTAGATCCACTTTTAGTTTTCTTAGAAATTTCCATACTGCTCTCCATAGTGGTTGTACCAGTCTGCAATCCCACCAACAGTGCACTAGGGTCCCCTTTTCTCCACATCCTCTCCAACAGTTGTTTGTTGATTTGTTTATGATGGCTATTCTGACTGGTATGAAGTTGCACTTAATCCCCTCACTTCTTCACCTATTCCCCCATGCCCACCTCCCATCTAGCAACCATCAAAAAATGTATCACAGTGAAAGCATCATGTCACTTCTGCTTCCATCTCTATTAACCAGTACTCTATCACATGGTCCTCACATAACTGTATGAAGACTAGTGAATTGTGTTCTACTTGCAAGCCTAAGAAGATGCAATGGTGGGATAAAAACATATTTTCTTACCACAGTTTCTTTATATTGATAATAAATAAATATCTACACAACAGCAACAACCACTAGTTGCTTTGTTATATAATTTCAAGTAACAATCTTATCTCATTTGCCTTCTCCATTGGACTGAATAATACTTTTGTCATCTTTGAGAACTCACTCGGCTGAATTCTCACAGCTGTGTTTCCTTGTGAATGTCCCTTAAATCTCTTGAACTGATTTTTGTATGAAAATGAAATGACCTTGCTCTGTAGGCCATCTCCAAGAATGCCTTTCCAAAGAACAACCCAACCTGGGTGAATGAAGATTTACGAACTGAAGATATCTATTTTGGTGCTACGGCTGCCCAATGTGGTTACAGCACAGGAATACATGATTATGCACACTGGACAATCAGATCTGTGTTGCTGGGGCAATTCCAAAGCATCTTCTAGAGCAGATGACAAGTTCATCTTAGGCATGTTTATATTCCAGCTGAGGCTCTCTCTACCAGGACCATGTTCCAAGAGATATCATTAGCAATTTTGAACCAAAAATAATTGGTAACAGGTCAGTTTGTCATAATGAGAAGAAATCAGTGCCACAGAAACAGCTGATATCAGGGAAGAATAATTCACAGAGAAATGTACTAGGACCATTTCTGTTCAAAGAAACAATTTATTAAGAACTCCCACCAAAAAGTGAACTCTGCCAAATTAGTGGTTACTATAAAAATCACTCTGCTCAAATGGAAGTTGAAGCTCACTTTGAATCTGACTGTACATATATAAATTACCAGGTATGACAGGCTGTATCTGTTCAAATATTACTGCAGTGTTCAATAGGAATATTCTAAACCATATTCTTTTGTTTTATGAATCACTGTTTTAAAATTACTAGTTGAAAAAAAAAACACTAGTTTTTCACCACTGTGTATAAATAAGCATATTAATCATGTAAAATTACAGTTTATGCAGCTCAATAACTCTCTCAAATTTACTCTTATGTTAAGCCAGCTAATCAGCAAGTGTATCTGCATTGTGGTGTGATACTATCAATATATATTGAGGGGCATATGAGACAGTGCTATAAGTGTTAAGCTGTGTCAACTCATTATCTCCACATCTCTGAATTCTGGTCACTTTTCTCAGTCTCTATTGCCACTAATCCAGCTACCATGATCTCGCATCTGCGTAACAGAAACAACTACATGACTCAGATTTACCCAGTTCCCCTCTAATTCATTTTGACCAGAGCATAATAGTAATCCAGGGGGTTCTACTTCTCCTCTTAAAACCTCTCAACATTTCCTTATATTTAGAATAAATCTAAATTCCCTACCATGATCTCAAAGTTCTATGGAATTTGGCTCCTTCTGATCTTCTGAAAACAACCTACTACTTGGACAAAGCTACCAAGTTTAGATGTATTTTGATTATAAAGGAATATGGTCAATTGTTTAATAGGCTCATCAGACTGTATCCATACAAATAGGTATTCCCCCTTTGAGAATAAGGCCATTGGACAGGTTCACACCTATTCATTCTATGCTGCTTTTGCCAAAAACCTCTCTTGATTGTCTCTTTGGAAAGTCCTATAAGAGCAAAATTTCTGGGCATATAAAAAACCAAGTTGCATTACTTTACTGTCTCACGTCATTTTGAGTTCTAAAGTATTAATAATTAGCTTACCTGAATCATTCATCAAAAACAGGCTCCAAGTATATTTTGGTTGCTGCAAACCATCTAATAGCAAGTTAAGAATGGTACATATCTGACATGGAGAATGTTCAATAGAATGTAAATTAATTTCCAAAAGGAATTCCAGAAATTATCTGTACACTGCCAACATTACTGGTACAAGTCTAAAATTTCAGAGGGGACTGCTTTTTGAAAAAAATACCCCACATGGGCATAAAACTTCCTATATTTTTTGACAAGTACTCTGTGTTATTACTTTACCAAGTGGCCTTGTATGTCACCATCAAGTTTTGACTTCCTCAGGAGTTTGGGGACAAAATTGTAAAGAGAGTTGGAGTCATGGTTATGCCTTTCAAATATTCTATGGTAATCCCTCAGCATTGGCTAAGGTCATGGGTCTCAAACTCTAGCTCTGAAGAATACAAATAGAAGCAGTAAATCTGGGTTTCTATATTGTCATCAAAACTAATGCCCATATCCCATCTCTCTGGTGAAGAATAGTGTACCATGAAAATCTTAGAGTACAATGACTTTCTATTAAGCATTTTTCAGATCACAGAGAAAATACATCTTCTGCCCATTCAGATATAGCAGAATGCTTCTTTAGTTTTAATGCAGGCAACCCTTTGAGGGCCCAAGCTGCTTATGATAGACTCCCCAAGAGTATTATTATGGATCATTCACAGTAGCTCTAATGTCAAAACAAGCAAGATGTTCTGCACACTTACCAATCTGTCTTTGACAACCCCCAGACAGTTTTCACAACATCCTCTTTGTGACTTCTGGGCTGTTAACAAGCTTTTCTGCTACATTCATCGACTTAGCTTCCAATTCTGCTAGTTTCTCAGTTAGAGTCAGCAGTCACATGTGTGCCTTGCCTATTCATTATATCACCTTCCCCAAAGAATAGCATGGGCCCAGAAAAGAAAGACATATTGGGCAGGCAGCATTTAAGGGTGACTTCCTTGGGAAAGCATAGATGCTATCACTCCAGAATGAATAATAATGATCTCTTGAAGTAACATCTGCTCATTTTTACACACTGGATTTATAAACTTCCTTCAAAAGTTAGGGCAGCAGTATGTAGTCAGAAACCATTAGGATTAATTGAGTGACTTAGCAAAATAAATAAATAAATAAATAAATAAATAAATAAATAAATAAAAACAGTAAGTGCTGCCTTAAAGGAAACTTGTGATCTCCAAGAAGCAGCTGAGTAAAAAGGCTTACGAAAGGTCAAAGATTGATTTTGATCTTAAAGTATGACAGAGAACTCCAGCTTGCCTTTCCTTTGACAAGTATCTGCCTTATTCTTCTTAGTTTCCTATAATAAATACCCTAGACTGGTTGGCTTAAAAATACAAATTATTTTCTCACAGTTCTGTAGGATAGAAATCTGAGGTCAGGATGCCAGCACAGTTGTTTCCTGGTGAGAATTCTTATTCTCATTTGTAGATGGCCACCTTTTTGTTGTGTGCTCGCAAGGCTTTTCCTTAGTAGGTGTGCAAGGAGAGAAAATAATCTCCTTCCTACTGTGTCTCATCTTATAGGGACACTAATCCTATTGGATCACAGACCCACCCTATGATTTCATTTAACTTTACTTCTTTATAGGCACTATTACAAATGCAGTCACATTGCGGGTTAAGTCAATGACATATGAATTTTAGGGGGACACAATTCAGTTCATGGCAGTGTCTTCAAGTATATCCTGGGTGAATTGGACTAGGTTACTATTTTTGAACAGCAAATTAAGCAGGTTTGATTATTTCAGTGAGAACAACCTCATTGGCATCACCTATTAATGTAAGAGATGGGGAAAAAGCCAGTGAAGAAAAAATGTAAAAAAGTGGATAATTCTTGTCCTGCACATGGAAGCTTATGCCTAATTTTTCCATTCAAGGTCTCTAAACCTTTATCAAGAAGATAAAGATCTCTAAACTCCCACCTCAGCTTCAAACCTGGCCATTCTAATTTTGTTTCATTAGATATTGGAATTCCAGGTAAAATTCATATAAACAAAGGGTTCAGTATTCAAACATAATTTTAAAGCCATGGGTTCCAGTTAGGATTGCACAAAATGTATCTTGTGATGCCACTTGTTATTCTTTTTTTAAAAATAATTTATTTATTTATTTTTAGAGAGAGGGGAAGGGAGGATGAGAGAGAGGGAGAGAAACATCAATGTGCGCTTGTCTCTTGCACTTCCCCTACTGGGGACCTAGCCTGCAACCCAGGCATGTTCCCTGACTAGGAATTGAACCTGTGACCCTTTGGTTCACAAGTGGGCACTCAATCCACTGAGCCACATCAGCCAGGGCTTGTTATTTTAATTATAGTTTTATTGGCAAAGAGCTACACCTATTTGTTCATGCAGAGTCTATTACTGCTTTTGCTAGGGGGACAAATTTGAGTAGTTGTGACAGGGACCATATGTGACCCAGAGCTTAAAATATTTACTATCTGGCTTTTCACAAAGAAAGGTTTGCTGACTACTAGTTCAGAGAATATAATTTAGAAATCGGCAATTTTGGGTCTTATTTTTCAGGTTTCAGAAGTGTTCCCTGATCCCAAAGGCTAGATCCAAGACTCCTCTAATGCAACTCGGCTGTTACTTGTGCTTATTACTACTTTTCCTATGCTTGTATTGCATTGTAATACAAATGCTCATCACTTTGACCAGTTTGTATGTATAAATACAAGTGTTTTGAGTGCGGTGATAATGTAAGTTTTGTTCTCTATTATATCCCCAGTATGGAACATATTGTCTGGAATGTAATAGGTGCTAATAAGTATTTGTTAGGTTAATGAATAAGTGAAAAATGCATTCAGTATTCAATTCAACAATTATTTATTAAGTATTTATTATATACCAAACACTTTTTTTAAGCCTTGAGGTTACATAGAAACAGTGAAAACAAACAAAGTATTGCCCTCTTATAAATGTAAATGTGGGGGAAGCAAATTACAGATGATATGAAAATAAAAATAAAAATATACTTCTAGTTCCTGTGATTTCAACAAAGAAAAGGGATCATAGACTAAACATTAGAATTAACGAAGGATCCACATATGTTGAAATGATCCTAAGTTTGTTTATTATTTTCTTCACTTTAAGATGTTATAGGTGCTGTAGAAAAGAGGACATAACAGGAAAAGGGCAGAGATTGGTAAACAACGGCTTCTATTGATAAATTATGAACCCTAACTTCCCCATATTAAATCCTTTGAGGTAACTCAACAGTGTGGTTCATGAACCTAATAGAGTACTGGGGAAAACAGAAAAATGTAGGCATTTATTCTTACATTCTTTTATTTGTGTAATTTACCTTGTTGTACAGATGGCTCGGGGGAGAATATGCTCTCAAGAAGTTTCTCTTCTCTTCTGGCCAAGATGGAGGCATAGGTGGACAAACTGTGCCTCCTCGCACAACCAAAACTAAGGACAACAAAGATTTAGAAACAAGAACACAACAGAACTGACAGAAAATTGAACTGTATGGAAGCCCAACAACCATTCATCCAGACAGGTAAGAGGGGCAGAGTTGTGGCAGGAAAAAGTGGAGGTTAGTGAAGCAGGAGCAAAGGAGTCCCAGGTGTGCAGACAAGGCTAGTGGACCCAGGGTGCGGGGTGGCAACAGGCAGACCAGTGAGGCTGCGCAGGGCAGCTGGCTGACCAGGCAGTCCCATATTCGAGCATAGATAATCCAGGTGAAAAGGGCGAGTGAGACAAACCTCACAACCCAGGGCCCCAGTGCCAGGAAATAAAACCTAAAAACACTGATTGAAAACACCTTTAGGGGTTGAGGTGCCTGGAGAGACTTTCAGCCTCACAGGGAGTTTGTTGGAGAGACTCACAGGGTCCTAGAACATACACAAGCCCCCCACATGGAAATCAGCACCAAAAGGGCCCAATTTGCTTGTGGAAAGTGGCAGAAGGGACTGAAGTATGAGAGAGAGTGGAGCAAGTGCCATTGTTCCCTCTCGGACCCCACCCCCATATACAGCTTCACAACCCAGCAACTGGGCTGCCCACCCACCCCGGAAACACCTAGGGCTCTGCCCCTCACTACATAACAGGCACAATCATACCCCCAAAAAATGGTTTAAATGGGAGAATAGATCAAAGCCCCAGAGCCAATTAATCTAAGCGACCAAGAGATAGCCAACCTATCAGATGCACAGTTCAAAGCTCTGATGATCAGGATGCTCACAGAATTTGTTGATTTTGCTTACAAATTAGATGAACAGATGAAGGCTACAATAAGTGAAATGAAGGAATACACACAGGGAACCAATAGTGATAGGAGGAGAACTGGGACTCAAATCAATGGAGTGGAACAGAAGGAAGAAAGAAACAACCAAACAGAAAAGAATGAACAAACAAGAATTCAAAAAAATGAGGAGAGGCTTAGGAAACTTCAGGACATCTTGAAACATCCCAACATCCGAATTATGGGGGTACCAGAAGGGGAAGAGGAAGAGCAACAAGTGGAAAACTTATTTGAACAACTGTAATAGCATAATCAATAAAATATAATTTAAAAAAAAAGAATCTAAGGACATAAAAAGAGCTTCCCAGACAAGAAAAAGCTAAATGAGTTCATCACCACCAAACCAGTAATACATGAACAGTTAAAGGGTGTTAAGAAGAAGAAGAAGAACAACAACAACATCAACAACAACAACAGCAGCAGCAGCAGCAAAGCAAAATGTAAATAAATACATATCTATCAACAATTGAATCTAAAAACCAAAATAAATGAACAAGTGAAAGATAAACAAACTCATAGATATGGAGGACATTTTGTTGGTTGCCAGATGGGAGGGGACTTGGGGGATTGGTTGAAATAGATGAAGGGATTAATAAGTACAAATTGGTAGTAACAGAACAGTCATAGGGATATAAAGTACAGCATAGGGAATATAGTCAATAATGTGCTAATAAGTATGCATGGTGTCAGGGTGTATGAGACTTACCAGGATGGTTACTTAGTAAGCTATGCATTGTTGAATCACTGGGTTGTACACTTTATACTAATATAATATTGTATATGCCAACTATGATTTAAAAACAAAAATAATTTTACAAATTAAAATAAAATAAAGCTCATTTTGATACTTGAAGAAATTAAATAAAAATGGAGTTGTGTGAGTGGTGAGGAAATAGAGATTTAAGAAGATGATTAAATGAGCTTTTGGCAAAAAGTGGTTAAACAATGAACTGTAGAGGTAGATACTTGTAAAAAATTAAAAATATACATATTAAGAGGGAATGTCCCCTGTTACATCATTTTAATTCTACTATCCATATGTAACCACTGTTAAATAATTAGATATTCAGGTTCCAGCACAAATAATGCCTTTTTATTACAAAATATTTTATTACAAAATCATAAGCATGTAATTCTGTAACATAACAAATCACACTCAAGCACACTATATGATATTTTAGGTGAAATGTTCACAATAAAACTATTATTACACACATATTGTTACCCTCCCAACCACACTCAAGTAGGTGTTACTTCAGCCAGACTCTGTATATCCTACAGCACCTTTATATTCATATATACATACAAACATTTGATCCTCATATGAGTTGTAGTTACTCTGCCCATTATTGTTATTTATTTATTTATTTATTAATATATTTTATTGATTATGCTATTACAGCTGTCCCATTTCTCCCCCATCATTCCCCTCCACCCTGCACACCCTGTCCCACCCACATTCCACCCTTTAGTTCATGTCCAAGTGTCATAAGTTCTTTAGCTTCTAATTTCCCCACACTATTCTTGCTCTCCCCATGTCTATTTTCTACCCACCATCTATGCTACTTATTCTCTGTACCTTTCCCCCCTCTCTCCTCCCACTCCCCTGTTGCTGACCCTCCATGTGATTGCCATTTCTGTGTTTCTGTTCCTGTTCAAGTCATTTGCTTAGTTTGCTTTTGTTTTAGTTGTTAATATCTGTGAGTTTGCTGTCTTTTTACTGTCCTATTTTTATCTTCTTTTTCTTAGATAAGTCTCTTTAAGATTTCATATAATAAGGGCTTGATGATGATGAACTCCTTTAACTTTGCCTTATCTGAGAAGCACTTTATCTTACCTTTCATTCTAAATGAAAGCTTTGCTGGATAGAGCAATCTTGAATGTAGGTCCTTGACTTTCATGACTTGGAATACTTCTTTCCAGCCCCTTCTTGCCTGTAAGGTCTCTTTTGAGAAATCTGCTGACAGTCTGATGGGAACTCCTTTGTAGGTGACTCTGCCTTTATCCCTTGATGCTTCTAGAATTCTCTCCCTTTTAATCTTGGCTAATGTAATGATGATGTGTCTTGGTGTGTTCCTCCTTGGGTCCAACTTCTTTGGGACTCTCTGAGCTTCCTGGACTTCCTGGAAGTATATTTCCTTTGCTAAATTGGGGAAAGTCTCCTTTATTATTTGTTCAAATAAGTTTTCCAATTGTTGCTCTTCCTCTTCCCCTTCTGGTACCCTTATAATTCGGATGTTGGAACGTTTAAAGATGTCCTGGAGGATCCTAAGCCGCTCCTCACTTTTTTTTTTTTTTTTTTT
>PVKU01004653.1:8660-36634 GCA_004027475.1 Anoura caudifer | reverse complement strand
TTGCAAATTCCAAGAGTTATATGTAGTAAATTCTGATTTGGGTTCCTGATCCTGTTCACCTTTTGAGGTCCCCTTCCACAGATGTTTATTTTGCTATAACTTGACATTTGTTTTTGTTTTTGTGATATTTTGTACATACATTTGTTGGTATTTTCAAAGGATAGCTTTAGAAATTAGATAGCTGGGTCAAAGTTTAAGAAGATTTTGACATCTTGCCAAATTACTCTCCAAAAAATTGTACCTACATACACTGCTGCAAAAAGGGTATACAAGGGTCAACTTTTCCCACATACTCACCAGTAGTAGATACTTTTATTACTTTAAAACAAAAGCAGACAAAAGCAGAGAAGCAAAAACAAACAAACAAATAAACAAAAAAACAAGCCCTGTAGTTGTTTTAATTTTTTTTCCTGTTCACTAGTAAATTTGATAATCTTTTCATATGCATATTAGGTATTAACATTTTTGTGCATGTGTGTGAATTGCTGTTCTGCAAATGTCCCTACTTTTAAAATTTTACTAATTGTATTTTTGGTTGCATTTTTAAACTTATACTAATTTTTAATTTTCTTTTTACTAATTAATATTATCAATGTGTATAAGTGTAATTGGCATATAAAGCCCTTTTCCAGTATATAATAGATATACCTGAAAATGAAGAAACCACAAATATAGAGCCACACTCCACCCTATTCAAAGATTCAACAGGGAAAATTTATACAATTTATTATATAATCTTTTAGATGTTTGCATAAAATTCCTCAAAGATTTGTATAGAATATTAAATTCATTATTTTTTATTTTTAGCAGCTTTTTAAAAAATTGTTCAAGTACAGTTTTCTGGTTTTTACTCCCATCCCAGCCCACCCCCTTCCCCTTCCCACCTCCCTCCCGTTTCTACCCCTCCTTGTTTTTGTCCATGTGTCCTTTATACTTGTTCCTGCAAACCCTTCCCCTTTCTCCTGAAATTCCCTCTCCCTTTCCCTCTCATCACTGTCAGTCTGTTCTCTATTTCAGTGTCTTTGGTTATATTTTGCTTTTTGTTGGTTTTGTTGATTAGGTTCCTGTTAAAGGTGACCAGAGAGGAGATGAGAGGGAATTTCTGGGGAAAAGGGGAAGGGTTTATAGGTACAAGTATAAAGGACACATGGACAAAAACTGGGTGGGGGTGGAAATAGGAGGGAGGTGGGGAGGGATGGAGGGTTGGGTTGAGATGGGAGTAAAAGACAGAAAACTGTACTTGAACAACAATTAACATAAAATAAAAATTAAAAAATGGGCAAAGGACTTGAACAGACACTTCTCCAAGGAGGACATACAGAGGATCCAGAGACACATGAAAAGATGCTCGATATCTCTAGCTATCAGAGAGATGGAAATTAAAACCACAATGAGATACCACTTCACACAGGTCAGAATGCCCATCGTAAACAAAGCAACAAACAACAAGTGTTGGGGAGGTTGTGGAGAAAAGGGGACCCTAGTACACTGTTGGTGGGACTGCAGACTGGTACAACCACTATGGAAAGCAGTATGGAATTTTCTAAGAAAACTAAAAATGGATCTACCATTTGACCCAGCAATTCCACTGCTAGGATTATATCCTAAGAACCCTGAAACACCAATCCAAAAGAATCTATGCACCCCAATGTTCATAGCAGCTAATTTCCAATAGCCAAGTGCTGAAAGCAGCCTAGGTGCCATCAGTAAATGAATGGATCAAAAAACTATGGTACATTTAAATTCATTATTTTTGTGCATATATACATTACATTTTATAATCCATACATACATAGTATTACACAAACTTGGAAATATTTAATTTTTCCTTTCACATTTTGATTAAACAATTACACTTCAATTCTTTATCTTAATTTCAACATGATTGAGTCACTTTTGAGATCACCATTTGTAAAACCCAGAGCACATCATATGGAATTTCTTCTAAGTTATTTGAGGTGTGTTTTTTTAGAATTCATATAAAACACTGTCCCTGTAAGATTAATTTTATTTTCTTAAATACTATTTGTGTAAGATTACATTTTTTTCCTTCTAGACCTGTAGGTATATTCAAGATCTCCATAATGCAACAACTTGTATTTGCCTTTTAGTTTTACACTTTATTTTTTAATATGAAATTATCTTAAGTTTACAAAAAAGTAGCATGTATAATTTTGTTCTGAGCCATGAGAATAAGTCATTATCATGATTTCTCACCACCACTGAATGTTTTCATGTGCATTTGCTATGCATGAAGACGTTATCTCATATAGTCACAATGCAATCATCTAAGTCAGGAAATTAATATGAATATATCACTACCATCTATTCTTCAGACCCCACTGAAGTTTCTATCGTTGTCCCAATAATACATTTTATAGCAAGGAAATCCAGGTCAGAATCATTCTTTGCATTTAGTCATCATGTCTCATTACTATCCTTCATACTTGGACAATTTTTTAGTCTCCTTTTGACTTTAATAGCACTGATCTTTTTAAAGTTTATAGGCCATTTTATTTGTTGAATGTCTTTCCATTTAGATTTGTATCATGTTTTTGCATGATAACATCCATGTTATATACATTTTTTGAAGGCCAGAAATGATGTTGGGTTTTCATTGCATCCTACCAGGCACCGCACAATTTCATTTGTCCTATAAGTAATGATGTTGACTTTGATGACTTGATTAAAATGGTTTCTGCCAGGGTTATCCACTCAGAATTACTCTTTTATCCTTTTTAGGGAGTTGTTACAATGTCAATACCCTGCTACTCATTAAAATTTTTATATATATGTATGTATATAATCTATTATGTATTATTTTCTATCTAAAGTATCTATTTGCATGGAATCATGCTTTTTAATTTTATTTTAATGAGTTACATTTATCACTCTTGTTATTTATTTTAGTACTTGAACTGTTATAGATTTAGCCAGGGACTCCCTAAGTGTGATTTCAGTGTTTTTCCTGATAAAACCTTTCTTTTTTTTCTTAAGTTTTGTTTCTTAGAGCAATTTTAGATTTACAACAAAATGAAAAGGAAGGTGCAGAAATTTTCCATAGAATATCCATAGTGTCTCCCATTATCAACATTATTCACCAGAATGAAACACTTTTTGTTTTTACCAAGGATGAACCTACATTGACACATCATAATCACCTAAAATCCATAGTTTACAATAGGATTTAACTTTGGTGTTGTGCATTCTATGGGTCTGGGCAAAAGTCTAATGACATATATCCGTCCTTATAGTATTATACAGTATATTTTCACTGCACTAAAAATCCTCTCTGTTCTGCCTATTCATACCTCTTTCTAAACTAAGCCCTGGCAACCACAGATGTTTTCACAAACTTGCTTTTTCCAGAATGTCATATGATCAGAATCATACAGTATATAGGCTTTCAAATTCACTTCTTTCACCAAGTAATATGCGTTTAAGGTTGCTCCATGTCTTTTCATATCTTAATTGCTTATTTCTTTTAAAGTGCTGAATTTTATGTACCACAGTTTATTTATCCTTCCACCTATCAAAATACATCTTCATTACTTCCAAGTTTTGGCAATTATGAATAAGCTGCTAGAAACATCCACATGCAGGTTTTTGTGTGGACATTATATGTTCAATGCTTTGGGTAAATACCATTGCCTGATTACTGCATCATATGGTAAAACTGTGTTATTAAAAAAACACTAAACTGTCTTTCAAAGTGTTCATACCATTTTACATTTCCAAGACCAATGAATGAGAATTCTTAGTGTTCCACATCCTCACCAGCAATTGGTTTTGTCAGTAGTTCACATTTTGGCATTTCTAATAGCTGAGTAGCAGTATCTCTTTTTTGTTTTAATTTGCATTTCTTTGATAACATATGATGTGGAACATCTTTTCATATGTTTATTTGTCATCTGTATATAATCTTTGGTGAGATTTTTTGTTAAGGTCTCTGACCCTCTTTTTAATCAAGTTTTTTAATGTATTATTATTGAGTTTTAAAAGTTTTTCTATATTTTAAATAAGAATCATTTATCAGGTGTGTATCCTTCAAATATGTTATCCCTGTTTGCAAGTTGTCTTCTATTTCTCTTGATATTGTCTTTCACAAAGCAGGCATTTAAAATTTTTATTAAGTCCAGCTTATCATTTATTTCATGTGTTGCATTATTGGTGTTGTATCTAAAAAGGCATCACCATACCAAGGTCATCTAGGTTTCCTCCTATGTTATCTTTTGGAAGTTTTATATTTTTGCATTTTACATTTAAGCATATGATGTATTTTAATTTTGTGAAGAGTACAAAGCCTTGTCTAGATTCATTGTTATTTTGCATGTGGTTGTCCAGTTTTTCCAGATCCATATTTTGAAGAGATTACTTTCCTACATTTTATTGCCTTTGTTTCTTTGTCAAAGATCAGTTAACTGTATTTATGTGGATCTATTTCTGAACTCCATTCTTCTTCACTGGTGCACTTGTCTTTTTTTGTCAATAACACACTATCTTGATTATTATAGCTTTATAGTAATTTTTAAAGTCAGGTAACATCAACCCTTCAACTTTGTTATTCTCTTTCAATATCCTGTTGGCTAGTTTGGGGTTTTTGATTCTCTACATAAACTTTAGAATTAATTAATTAATATCCATAAAATAACTTGCTGACATTTTTATTGACACTGCATTGAAAATCCTCCTTCCTCTGCTAGGGCTCTGATACCCATGAAAAGTTCCATATTCTATGCTACCCCAAGATGGAGCTTTCCTCAGAGTACTTGGGCTCCAGCATACTGTGCCAGGCTGTCCTAAAACAAATGCCCTTGCACTGCACTTGAACTCTGATACTCTTTTCCAGACCTCTCCTCACCCATGTAGATGCCCACCTCATCTTGCTCTGACTCTGATTTTCCACACAGGGATTCCCTGCTTCAGGAATGCTCACCTCATCCTCCATGGGCTCTGAACTGCTATGACTTGCTTCCCCCATATGTAGATGTCTTCCACATATTTCATAGGCCACAGCCCTCCTGTCTTTACCTTGGTCAAATTCAGACACTCTGACCTAGGTCACACAAGCTTCCCTGCTGTTCTTCCAGCTTTGTGCAGTACATCTAATGACTTCGGAATGCATTGATCAAGACAGGAAAGGGAAAAGGAAAAGGAAGAAGAAGAAGAGCAAGAGCACATATTTCCTTTGTAACATAATTTTTTACAAGTGTATCTTACAGTTTTGATAGTAAAATCACAAATAATTAATAAATGTATGTTAATTTTCCACTTTCTATTTTTGGTAAATTATTTCAAGTTATCAAAATAGTTATTTAAAATTAACACCGAATAAGGTTTATTAATTTGGTATATTCTCAAAATAGTATTTTGTTTTTTAAAATAAAGTATTGTGAAAACACCCATAATAAGAGAAAGCTGTAATAGGCCTCAAACATAAGTGTTCCACTTTTCCAGTTAGAAATTTTACTGTGAATAAAACAGGCCTTGTGTAATATTTGGGAACATACAATATTTTCCAAATATTTTCATCTGTCCTGTGGCTTTTATTTAAGCTTTTATTCCAACATCTTTTACACTACCATTTTTAATTTGTATATAGTCAAATCCCTTACAGCTTTTGCATTTCATGTCCTACTTAAGCACATTATCTTTAATTAGTTAACTCCCAAATACTATATTTTAAAAAATATTATAAAAATATGCCATATTTTAGGACTGTTACGATGTTCTCTTTTAAATATTTTAGTTTTTTAATCCACTTGAAATTATTTTTTTTCTGTGTGATGTTACATAAACATTCCTTTTATTTGCCCTAAGTAGGTAATTTTCAATTGGGATATATTTTGACCCCCAGGGATAGATTCGTGGTGGTAACGCTTGGAGACATTTTTTTGTTGCAGCAACTAGAAGGGCAGTACTAATGGCTTCTAAAGGGTGGGGCCAGGAATGCTGCTAAACATCTTACAATGCAGAAGACAACCCCACACAACAAAGAATTATCCAGGTCAAAATGTCCATAGTGACGATTTAGATAAACCCTGTGCTACATGAATACCATTGCAGAAAAAGGACTGGATTTGAGCAAAGCAACTAAATCCCTTATTGAAGTGGCTGACAGACTTTCAGCTACACCGGCTGGCTAAAACCAGGATTCAACACTATGACTTCTAATTTTTTATGACCTACTGTGAATAGTTCCTATTTGTGTATATTGAGAAATATATTTTTCTATGTAAAGTTGACAATATGCATACACATACACACACATGGGTGAAATCATTTGGGGATGTGTAGATGCCAGTTTTCTGCAAGAGTCCAAATGCATCCCTCATAAACCAGGCCATGAGTCTCCTTTACACATCATTGCAGCTGATGCTATACTGTCTTCTATCAGCATGAACAATGAGAATTTGAACAACACAGGTTCAAGGAATTTTTGTTTGTTTTTTCTTGTTATTTTCACTAACTGATTTTCCAAAGTCATTTTCTATGTCAAAAAATAAACACAGAGGAGATTATTTAGATTCTAAAACCAAGATTAAATAAAAATAGTTTTCCAGAATAAACCTTTTATTGCCTTTATTGTACAATGGAGATATAATGGACTCTAAACATTTCTACTGAGGTGATCCTGTCCTTAATTTTGTGACCAGATCAGTGTTTTCTGTTGTTGCTACATATACATTCTTTGTAAATTTGGAAAACTTATCAAGATTCTGCTCTTAGCATCATATCATACCCTATGGCTATGTGACCCATAGATGTTATAGTTTTTAACAGAGGAATAACAGAGGATTAAAAATAAAGTACCAGTTGTGGTTTTTTATTTATTCTACAATAAAACCCAAAAGTTTAAAACTGTTTTAAATATGTTTAGCTGATATTCATATACTGGTAGTGTCCTTAAAATATTATAAAAATTATGGCTTGACATATCTGGGAAAAATGCATTATAGCCATTGTTTTTCAATGTCAATCTTTAGCACTCTTTTCAAAGCAGAGCTTCTTTTTAAATGATAGAAACAGAATGTATTAGGAAGATTTGTGAAGACATATATTGGTGAAGCCCTTGGTGACTATTTTGGAGCAAGTTTGGAGAAACTGCATTTTCTGAGGTAGTACTACTGATACTACCACATTGTTATACCTAGAATCTCATGTGCCTGTGGACTTTGTTATTACCTTTGTCAAAATAGCATTGGCAGTGATGGCTTGCTTGTAATGGTCTTTGAATTTAGGGAGATGGGAGGGCACTTTGGGGACTCTAAGCCATACATTAGCATTTTAATTGGTAGCCATCCACATATAGGTGATAGCCATTATTTGGGTATTAACTTGATTTTCTAATATACCCAATATGGTAGTGTGCTGGTAAATGTTTACTGATGCTTGAAAAAAGCCAATCCTGGTTTTTAGTGTTTGCTAATTGATTTCTATAGTGTAACTACTACAAGCACAGCTGACATCAAATTACCAGTTTGACTTCACAGAACACAAAATAGGGATGAGATATGCATAATCAGTTCTCACAGACTAGTACATGCTCATTGTAGCATGTTGTTGGACCAATTACTCTTTGGCTATAGTAAAAAATTCTGCAATGGTCACCTATTCACACACACAATATTGAGATAATATTTTTGAAGCTTGTTAATGTATATAGGACCTGCTTCCAAATCATTCCTAGGCATAATATTTGGTCTTAAGTTTGGGGAACAAGATTAGAGTTATGTGAAAATAGGAAGAGAAAGAAGTTTTGATATTCAAATTCCAATAAAAATGGGAAGATAATCATCTTGAAAGTCAGCGTTTGTTAAGAAAAAGAACTATTTTTTTTGAGTTCTTTATTTTCTGTCTTTATCATCAAGGGCAATCAGGCCTGCCTAATTAGATTATAAACTTTTTCTATGTGTCAAGGTAGGACAAAGGAGCACATGACATAAAGAAAATGGGAAACCCAAAACACATTCCCTTCTAATCTGGTAGCATTGTAGGAGAAAAGGGGAGAATAGAATTTGAAAGAAAAATTAATCATCAGGGTCTTTGCCCAACACCTTCAATGCTATATCTGGGAGTAGAGAGGATGTGATTCAGAAATATCTTAATAATTTGAAAGAAACACCAAAGTCAGATAAGTTTAGCCACATGTTTTTCTCAGAGAATTGTTCTGCAGACTAACATCACCCCAATCTGAAGGGAGGTCGCAACAGAAAAGTAATTGTTGTATAGTGTGGTTAGGAAGTATGGTTCCCATATGATATAGAAGGCATGTAGAACTTCTCATTTTTTTTCTGTAGACTGTCAAATAAATAAATAAGGATACTTCCTAGAGACTTTTCAAGAGAAGGACACAAAAATAGGTGTGAAGTAGTCCTAAAACTGAGTACTTCAGGGCATATCTGCCAAGCCAGAGTGCCAACCCTAACTCAAGAGCCTAAGTCATCTGTATAAACAGAGATGTGGACCAGTTACTAAGGTAGAAGTGGTCACTGAGAACCAAAATGTGAGGCTACAGGTCACAAGGGATAGGTTTTTGAATTGGGGGACAGCAAGGTGCTACATTGTCAGGGAAATAAGGAGCATGGTTGAGGGTAAACAAATCTTACCTTGTCTTTGCAGTTCCCAAGTCATGTAAAGTTCTCTTCCCCATATATCTAAAATTTATCTTGGAAAGAAGGATGGGGTGGAGGAATAAACTTAAATACCAGTCTAAGCCATTCAAGTAGAAACCGCATTACTTAAAGAGATACTTTAATACTGTTTAATAGGGAGATAATAAGGTGGAGGTGCTGGTGGTGGTGACCTGTGTATGTGTGTTTGTAGGGAGTTGCTCATTAGGAAAGTCAAAAAATTATATATGGAGAAGCTACATTTTTTTTTGCCTACCTGGGCATGGCAATTTTGTGATTTCATCCAGATATAATTGCCTTCTTTGGGGGATTAGGGAAATGGACTAAAGTCTTTCTGAATGTGGACCAGAATAAACCCATGAAGATGCTATTTTCTACATGTTTACTTCTCCAAAGAAAAGGCAAGAGTGAAAGCTGGACTAAGGTCATGAAGACTGGAATTATGATGAAGAGCCAAAGGCTTGCAGGACCCAATGTTTCAAGAAATATAAAAAGATTTTTGTCTTTAAAATTTGCTTTGGGATTTGGTGAGTGCTATAAAAGAAGATTTATGATAAATGCTCTAAGGATATAATCAAACCTATCATGTTCACATCACCAAGTCATTTGCCAAGGGAAGATGGGATTCTGAAATAAAATTTCTGCCTTCTGAATCAGCTTATTTGATCTTCTAGCTTCTTAGTTTTATTTTTCATTATCTCTCTCTCTTGTTCTTTTATTTCACCTCCCTCAATGCAGTGGGTCACTTCCCTTTACACATTAAGCCCAGTGAATGGTGACCATTACTTATATTATGTGATATATATCATATTGAGATCTACTAACACACAGGCACTGGTATCACAACATTAAAAAATGAAAAAAAGGAGTTCTTGCTGAGAAATAGTAATGGACTGGAGAGAGTGCCAAAGTAGCTGAGATCAGAGCAACAGTATTGGAGGCAAAGAAAAGAGAAAAAGATAGCAAGGCAAAGAGAAATTCTAGGTCTATGAAGACTACAAATGCCCAAGAGACAACTTGGTACAGCTACTATGAGAAAGTAGCAAGAATTTAAATGCCCATTCACCAATTTTGATGCTGCTCTGAATGTGCTCACATCCTAGTATCACCCCAGATGTTTTTTTTTTCCTGGATTTTAAAACATTTTTCTTGTCCCTTGCCAGAGGTACTAAACCAACTTCTTTTCTTTAATCTGGTGCCTACATCCCTTGCTGCAACCCATAAGTCCCAACAGCCTCACTTACACTTCTTTTGTTTATTTGTTTGCTTTTTGCTTTTCCCCAAATCCCATGCTCCATATGCCCACCTGAAATCCTAGCTTTTACCCAAGGGTCAGGTCATTAGTTTTAGTTTTGCCAGGTAGGTATACTTCTGAGAATAAGGTAGACACAGCAACTTCCAGACTTTTTATCATCAGGCAAGCTAAATCATTCATATGGTCTTCAAAAAGGTGATCTACTCTAATTTTCCTCAGTAATTATGGGAGAGTTCAGAGTTAGATTATATACCAATGCAACATTAGAAAAAGATTAATAAATATTGACTGTCTATTTGGTCAGGGTAAAACAATAGGCTAGTTCCCATGCAGAAACAAAGAGAACAAAAAGCAAAGCTTCTACTTTCTCGGAGCTGTCAGTTTAATTAGACACACAGATATGTAAACAGATATTTTCATCCCAATGTAGTAATTATGATGATGGAGTAAACTACAGAGCACTGGGAGAAGGAGCTTAAAATGCAGAGATTTTCATTTAACCTAATCTTGTTCAGAAGGTCAGTGAAAACTTCCTGAAGAAAGTGATGCTTTAGCTCAGTTTTAAATAATGAGTTGGTGGGTTTCTACTCCAGGGTTTTTGTACGTTCTGTTCTGCCTGGAATACTTTTTCCCCTGAGTCTTTGAGGAGTTGGTCTCTTAGACTCAAATGTTAAAACTAAAATGTTTTAGTTTACAGGTTACATTTCTACAGGGGCTTTCTCTGAGTACCTTTCCTGAATAAGATCCTTTTACTTTACTCTGCTTACTAGTATTTGTGAGTTTACTTGTTTGGTATTATATCCCCAACTCTAATACAAGCTTCATGAGAACATAAATCTTGTCTACCTTCTTCACCATTATAAAACAAGTGCTTGCTATGTAAATGCATAAAGCATGACTGAATCACAGTGTGCAACCCAAGACATGGATATGGATATGGCAGCTGGAACAGGCAGAAGCCAAGTTATAAGGGATGCTATATTAGGTTAAAGAATTTATCCTGAGTATAATGATTTACTGAGTGCTTTTAAGCTGGTGAGTGATATGATAAGAATCACACTTAAGAAAGAGAATTTTAGCATCAGAAGGGGCATGTAATAAAGGCTGGAATGACAAGAAAAAGGTGGAGTTCATCTACTCCTCTAGGCTAGGTTCTGAATCTCCCTTTGGAAACTGCCTTAAAGAAATTGAGTAATCTCTTTTTTTTCCATGTTGTCACTCCTAAATGTAAACTGATTTTGTAGTAGTAGACTGCATATATTTCAATTTTGATTAAACAATTATTAAAACAGATTATATGCATTTCTGAACTTTTTCCAGTTCAACATTCAGAAATAAGACAAATATTAATGCATTATATACACATAAACATATCATAATAAAATATTATCAAGTTCTGGCCAAGATGGAGGTACAGGAACAAATGCTACCCTTCCTTGCATACCAAAATAAAGATAACAACAAATTTAAAAACAATAAATAACCAGAACTGTCAGAAAACCAGACTGCACGGAACTCTGGTAACCAAGGAGTTAAAGAAACACTCATCCAGATGAGTAAGAGGGGCAGAGACTGGCAGCCAGGAGGAGAGGTCACACAGAAAGGTGGTAGACCTCAAGGGTGAGGCAGGGCTGGTTGATGGGGAAACTAAAGACTCAAAATGTCTAGTTTTAAAGTACTGTGGGAGTTCTGAAAGTGAGTGCAACTCCCAGTCTCACAGGAGAGCTCCTTGGCAAGTGGGGATAGAGAGGAGCAAGCAAGTGGCATCATTCCATCCCTTACCCCTCCCTCATAGACAGCACCACAATGCAGCAAAGAGGGTTGCCCCTATCTGTTGAATACCTAAGGGTAAGCTGGCTTACAACAAAACAGGTATAACAAGACAAAGAAATATGGCCCAAGTGAAAGAAGAGATCAAAACTCCAGAAAAGGAGGTAAGCGACAAAGAGATAGACAACCTATCCGAGGCATAGTTTGAAACAATGGTAATCAGGATGCTCACAGAACTGATTTAACTCAGTTGCAAAATGGAGGAAGAAATGAAGGCTACCCAAAGTGAAATACAGCAAAATATACAGGGAACCAACAGTGAAAGGAAGCAAACCATGACTCAAATCAACGATTTGGAACAAAAAGAAGAAATAAACATCTAACTAGCACAGAATGAAGGAACAAGAATTCAAAAAAATGAGGAGAGTCTTAGGAACCTCTGGGACAACTTTAAGCACTCCAACATCTGAATAATAGGGGCACCAGAAGGAGAAAAGAAAGAGCAAGAAATTGAAAATTTATTTGAACAAATAATGAAAAAAAAAAACTTCCCCAATCTGGCAAAGGAAATAGACTTCCAGGAAGTCCAGGAAGCTCAAACAGTCCCAAAGAAATTGGGCCCAAGGAAGCAAACACCAAGGCACATCATAATTATGTTACCCAAGATTAAGGATAAGAAGAGAACCTTAAAAGCAGCAAGAGAAAAGAAGAGAGTTACCTACACAGGAATGTCCATAAGATTCTCAGCTGGTTTCTCAAAAGAAACCTTACAGGCAAGAGGGGGCTGGAAAGAAGTATTCGAAGTCATGAAAGTTAGGGACCTACATCCAAGATTGCTCTATCCGGAGAAGTTTTCGTTTAGGATGGAAGGGAAGATAAAGTGCTCCCCAGATAAGGTCAAGTTAAAGGAGTTCATCATTACCAAGCCCTTATTACATGAAATGTTAAAGGGGCTCACTTAAGAAATAGAAGAATATCGAAAAGAATGAACAGTCAAATGACAACAAACTTATAACCATCAACAACTGAACCTAAACAACAAGAACAAAAACTAAGCAAACTAGAACAGGAACAGAATTACAGAAATGGAGATCACATGGAGGATTATCAGTGGGGAAGGCATGGGGAAAATGGGTGGGAAAGGTACAAGGAATAAGAAGCATAAGGCATAAAATAGACAAGGGGGAGTTTAAGCATAGTATAGGAAATAGAGAAGCCAAAATCCTTATATGTACAATCCATGGGCATGAACTAAAGGGGGGGCAATGCTAGAGTGTGTGGGGGTGCAGGGTGGAGGAGGTTAAAGGGGAGAAAAATTGGGACAACTGCAATAGCATAATCAATAAAATATACTTAAAGAAATGTAAAAAGTAAGTAAAACATTATCTCCATAAAAGAAAATTAATTTCTCTCTCTCTTTCCCTCTCTCTCTTCCTTCCTATCTTCCTCCCTTCCTTCCTTCCTTTCTAAAAACAACAGTGGAAATGAAAAGATTATTATACACTATGCAGTCAAGTGTTCTTCATTAGAAATAACTTTTTTCATGTGCTACAAATATATTTATTTTATTTTATTGTTGTTCTATTATAGTTGTCCCATTTTTTCCCCATTGCTCTCCTCTGACGCCACCGTCCCTACCCCCTGCTCCCATAGTCAATCCCCACCTTGTTGTCCATATCCATGGGTCCTTCACGCCTGTTCTTCGACTAGACCCTTCCCCTTCTTTCTCTCCTTATCCTCCTCCCCCTAGAAATATTTTTGTAGTATCCACATTGAAAAGTGAAAATAAATAGATACAATTAATTTTAATAATATATCCAAAATTTTGTAATTTCAGCATGAAATCAATATAAAATGATTGAGGTATTTTATAATATTGTATGTGTGCATGTATATTTATGTGTTCAGAACTTGGTGTGTGTTTTAGAGTTAAGTTCATTGGAATTTGGGCCAGGATAATTTCAAATTATCAATAGCCACACATGGCCTGGAATTACTATATTGTGCATCACAGAGATTGCCAAGCCCTGATTGTATAGATGGAGAAATGAGGAGATAATGGACTCCAAATGGGTAGTGAAAGCCCAAGGACACATGGCTAGTTTTTTTGCCTGTAAACTCAAGCAAGAGCACAACAAACTTACAGAGGCATTTTGTACGGCCTTTGATTTTGGCCTTTTGTGAAGTATCCTGTCACCTTCCTAGCTGACTTTTCCTCTGAACCACTATTTCCAGTGTGACCTCTGACCCTGGACACCAGCTCTTCATCCTGGATGGCTTGTCTGAAGCAGAGCCATCTGTCTGGCAGGTGTTTATGTTAATGCAGAAACTCCCAGAAATTCAGTTCTTCTTGCCAATGCAGTAAAGAATTAGAGATCAGCAAGTCTACTAGTGTGTAAGCAAGGTTTATTGATGATCCATTCACATGGAAGAGCGTGGATCTAGTTAAGGTAGGGTTAGGAGCTAAAAGGCATTGGTTCATGGTAAAGCAGGCTAAGGGTGGTGAAGGTAAGGGTGGCCAAAGGCCAGTGTGGCAAGTGCAGGGGTGGTGAGTGCCAGGGTGGCCAGTGTGTGTGTGGCCTGAGGCCAGGTGACCTGAGGTCAGAAGGCCTGGGGAACTAGCCAGAGAGCTGAAAGCACCAAGCTCACCAAGCCCTTTATCCTCAGGATTTATACAGTTGAGTTGTGGGGGTGGAGGTGTGAGGGGGGAGAAGTTACATATTGACAGGTAAAGGTGGCACTAGCTTTCCAGGAGAGGGAGGTGAATACCCAAAGGTGTTAATGTTCTTCTTCCTTTAGGCACTATGGACCCCTTTCATCCTTTTAGGCCTTGGGATAAAGGCACAGTTTCAAAGTCTTTCTTCTCAGATAATGGAAAAGATACATAGAATTTCAAGGACTGCTGAGTCAGTGGATGGGATATGCATCCCTTTTCCTCCTGGCCTTGGTTTGCTATCTATCCTAGTTACTTCTTTGGGTGGCTGCATATCAGCAAGGAAAAGACAATTCCTTTTGTACTGTCAGTCAGGATTTGTAGAAACAAGGATTTGTTGAAAAGAATATGCTCTGGGGGACTGACAGGGCTTTCTATCTCAGGCTTTGGTTTAGCAAACAGGAAGTGTCAATTGCAAACAGTTGAGCTACTGCTCCAGGATTTAAGATTATTCCACAGCATTTAGGCAGAGATGTTTTTGAATACTAGCTCACTGAGTGTACGTATACAGTCATTCCCACATACACTGGGACACATTTTCTTTTTCTTTACAGGAATGGAGAATGTATTGCAGTGAAGGTAATTCTTGCCTTGAAATTACTGTTTGGGCTTCTTTCCTATGGTTAATACTCAGCCTCTCCAAGGTTTCCACCTAGGAGGATGAAAGTATCTATTGGTTAAAGCAGTAAAAAATGAAGAAATAAGAATAATGCATGCATTACTGCCTAATTTCTCAAACTTTTTAAACATCATGGCATGTGTAGATATTATTTGTACAATTACCTAGAAAACTGGATGAGGCTGGCCTCTATAATGGGGAGGGGCATTGCTGAGAAAAACAGAATACCAGATACACCTGTAACCCTTTTAGGACCAAATGGTGTTCTATTTCAGTCACTCTGATTTCAAAGCTGTGTTTCAAATACATACTACTATTTGATTGATTGATCGACTGATCAATAAAATCACTCAGCAAATATCTATTGAATGTTTATAAGGCACTGCTGTAGCATGAGGGACACAACATTGAGAAAGTCAGAAAAGGCATCAGTTCTCATTTTTCTCAGATTCTAACAACTAACTGTGGAAATATGAAACTGGAAAAAATGGTGTTTGTGCTGCTTGTCACATACTGAACCCAATAAGCAGAGACAGGGATTGAATCTTTGTGGATGCTTTATTCAGATGGCCAGTGATCTGAGAAGATATCTGGCTCATACCCAAACAGACCATCTTACATTTTCTTTCAAGCTAGCCTTTTTACAACAGGGAATATACAAGGTATGGTGAGGGGTTTTGAAATTCAGGGAAAATTAGATAAAAGAAAACTACAGCATTCTTGCCCTAGGCTGTTAGCTCTTCCACCAGGTATGTCAGTTGTCTGTCTCTCCACGGAATAGAACGCAATGGCCTGGATATTTCCAATTGTTCTGCAGGCGGTGGTCTTTAGCTGTGCCCCAGGAGGAGGTCAGCTGTCTCTCTCATGAGTGGTGGGCCTTATCTGCAGCTCCTGAAACAATAGCTTTAACATATGCATTATCTACTAGGCTTATTAACTATTTACCTTAAACTAAAATTTTCCAACTCTTGAGTCCCCCATCAAAAGTAATTGGACTAACTAAATAAAATAAATTCAAATATTAATAAATACTGTGAAGCTTATAAAAGTTAATGGAATAGACAGTAACTGGAGTTTGAACAGGGACAAGAAACTATTGCAGAAATGAGATAGTCTTCTCTGAGTAGAAAGATTGAGCTAATATCTGAAAGTTATGCAGTATCCAGTGCTACAAAGACTTGGAAGGAAAATGTGGCTTGGGAAGAAGAAACAACAGACAATAAGGTGGTGGTTCTAATAAGGGCATTCAGGGAAGAAAAAGTAATGAAAAGCATCCAGATTGGAAAATACGAGCTGTTTTTACCCACAACATGTTTGATACCAAATGTGTGGTGTGTTTTTCTCACATCAACCAATTCTCCAACTTTCGTGACCCCACAGGTTAAGGGATCAGTTCCACAAAGATCACAAGACTGTTTCCTGCACCTTGCTCTTCAGCCTCAGGAAAGTGCTGTACTTACTATTACTGGTTTATTATATGGGATACAACTCAAACAGTCACATTATAGGGAAAAAGGCTCAGAGCTTTCATGCTATCTCTATCGCCTTACCAATACCTTGATGTGTTCGCCAATGTAGAAACTCCCAAACCCGATCATTTAGGGTTATTAGAGATTCAATTATATAGATATCATTGATAAATCATTGGCCATTGGTGATGGACTCCATCTCCAGTCTCTCTCTCCTTAGAGATCAGGAAGTGGGGCTGAAAATTTCAATCCTCTTATCATGCCTTTATCTTTCTGACAACCAGTGCTCATCCAGAAGCTCTCTAAAGGCCCCAAAGCCATCAGTCATCTCATTAGCATACCAAAGGCAATCTGATCACTCCTGAAATTACAAAGGTTTTAGGAGCTCTGTGTCAGAAACTGGAGATAAAGGCCAAGTATTTATTTTCATTATATCACAGAATGAAGATAGTTAAACCATGTCTATTTGAGTATGACATAGTATTACAACTAGAAAATACTTGGAATGCCCAGAAAGCATCTATAACTAATGAACATATCTACCAAAGTTACAAGATATAAATCAATGTATAAAAAACAATAGCTCTGGTGCAATTCCATCCTCTGTGTTGCCTTCTCTCCCACCTAAGTGCATGCTACCACACCATGGAAGATTTGATGGACATAGATATGAGCCCTCTGAGGCTGCAGAACTCTTTTTGGTTGTGAACTCAAAGCTGACAAAGATTATCACTTTAAGGTAGAAAGTGATAAAAATGAGCACTAATTACCTTTATGAAAGGTCAATTTAGGGGCAGGTGCGAAGGATGAATCACACATTGTTGAAGCAGAGGCAATGAATTATGAAGGCAGGCCAATTAAAGTAACACGGGCAACTTTAAAAATGTCCCTACAGCCAATGGTTTCCCTTGGTGGCTTTGAAACAACACCACCTGTGGTCTTACAGTTGAAGTGTGGTTCAGGGCCTGTGCATATTAGTGGACAGTACTTAGTAGCTATGGAGCAAGGTGCCGAGTCAGAAGATGAAGAGGAGGAAGATGTGAAACTCCTAAGTATGTCTGGGAAGCATTCTGCCCCTGGAAGTGGTAGCAAGTTTCCACAGGAAAAAGTAAAACTTGCTGCTGATGAAGATGGTGAAGAAGATGATGATGATGATTTTGAGGATGAGGAAGCCGAAGAAAAAGCTCCAGTAAAGAAATCTACATGAGATACTACAGTCAAAAATGCACAGAAATTAAATCAGAATGGAAAAGACTCAAAACCATCAACACCAAGATCAAAAGGTCAAGAATCCTTAAAAAAAAAAAAAAAAAAAAAAAAGGAAAAAACTCCTAAAACACCTAAAGGACCTAGTTCTGTAGAAAACATAAAGCAAAATGCAAGCAAGCATAGAAAAAGGTGGTTCACTTTCCAAAGTGGAAGCCAAGTTCATCAATTATGTGAAGAATTGCTTCTGGATGACTGACCAGAAGGCTATTCAGGATCTTTGGCAAGGGAGGAAGTCTCTTTAAGAAAATAGTTTAAACAGTTTGTTAAAATTTTCCATCTTACTTCATTTCTGTAACGGCTGATATCTGGCTGTCCTTTTTATAATTCAGAGTGAGAACTTTCCCTACCGTGTCTGATAAATGTTGTCCAGGTTCTATTGCCAAGAATGTGTTGTCCAAAATGCCTGTTTAGTTTTTAAATATGGAACTCCACCCTTTGCTTGGTTTTAAGTATGTATGGAATATCATGATAAAACATAGTAGTAGTGGTGGTCAGACAAATGGAAATGGTGGGGAAACAGAAATATACATGTGAAATAAATTCAGTATTTTAATACAGTAAAAAAATGAAATTTTTATAACTGGAAATGAACCATCCAAAAATAAAATTAATAAGTTAGCCCAATGTACAAAAGTGTCCAAAAGAATAAAATACTTAGTGATAAATTTTTAAAGGTCCAAAACTACTACTACTCTAAAAGTCACTAAATATTGTTGAAAATTTAAAGAATACGTAAACAAATGAAAATTCATCCCATGTTCATGGATCAGAAGGCAGTATTGTTAATACAAAAATACCAAATATATCTATAGATTCAATGCAATCCTAATCAACATTTCAGCTGGGTTTGTTTTTGCAGATATCGACAAGCTTATCTTAAAACTCACATGCAAATTCATGGGACCCAGAGTGGCCAAAATAATCCAAAAAAAGAAGCACAAATTTGGATTACTTGCTCTTTCCTCTTTCAAAACTTACTACTGAGCTACAGTTTCAACATAGTATGGTACCGGCATAAGATTAAACATATCAATTAATGGAATAGAATTTAGAGTCCATAAGTAAACTGATATACCTATGGACAGTTGAATTTAGATAGTAATGTCAAAGCTATGGGGAAAAATCACGCTTTCAACAAATGGTTGAAACAATGAAATAGACTACTGGATATCTACAAGCAAACAGTTTCAGTCTTACTTAGAACAGAATAATCTGTACTGAATGTACATCTACTCCCAAACCTAGTCCTACATCTTATGTGGAAACTGGAAAAGAAAATAGGAAAAACGCTAACACGCATAGTATAGTCAGATTGAATTAATGAATATGAGCTCTCCAATATACTGTTTTTAAAAGTAGTAAGTTTCCTGTAATGGATGTTTAAGAAGGTGCTGGATGTTTTTTGGTAAAGATTGAGGTTAAGGGGATCCCTTCACTGGTCTATACAGAGAGATTAGCCAGGGCAAGCAGTAGAAATAAGTTGCAAAGTTAGAAATGTGTCTTTTGACCTAAAGGCAAATAATTTTGTTTTAGAAAATATTTTTTTTCAGTTTATGGGTCATCTCTTAAAAATCACCATGTGCTTATTTAACCTGCTGATCCCTGGGTTTCATCCTATATTTAATATGTCAGAATTTCTAGGAGGAAGGTCAAAGATTCTGAGTTTTTGTAACCTATTTCTCAGGTGGTGATTATAAAGGCTAAAACTTGAAAAACACTGCTTTATAAGAAAGTGAACAGGGTATTTCAGTTATGAGTCAATTTTACAAGTGCCAAAGTCTATTGTAAAGTGAAATTGTGGGAACGACAGGGGTTTTGTGCTTAAGGTGTTAAAGTAATGACTTTTTCCATGACCTTCAGTAAATTATCTCTTGTAATTTTTGTTCTGCACTAAATTTGTCCTTGACCATGCATTTCAGTATACCCTTGAATCCTCCCACACCAACTAGTATTACATATTAGGTGTCATCTGTTCAGAATGTTTAAAATTGTTATTATTCTCAGACTTTTCTAAAGTTCATTTCTGAGATTCTGGGTTCATACTGTAGTAGATATAATAGCTACTGTTTGTCTAATAAGCAGGTTGTACCATCATTCTATGTCTGGCTGTTTTGGGAATCTGCTCTTTGTGTCTACGTGGTACTTGTAGGGTTTTTAATCATATGTATTCTCAACTCCAGCCACAGAAGAGGTCATCACCCAATTTGGAAAAGTGATATTGCTACCTCTGGTTACTGTTCACTAACAAAGTATGGATTCCAAACTGGGGCAGTTACAGCCTATAACAGCATTTTTCTTCTTAGAGAAAGCTAAATATATAATTTCATTCAGCTGAGAACACTAACTTTTGGAAGATAGAGTCTGAGGTTATTCATGGCCTTATTGACATTCAAGCTTCTACTTGAATGGTGAGGAATGCTTGCCCCTCACTTCAAGTCTATGGCAAGGAGTTTCAGGAGAATGACTTGGATATCTTAATTCGTGTACCTCTTAGTCTCTGACCTAATTCTGATTTTCATGAGAGAAATCTAAAGGCCATGAGACAAGCCCTTTAGATAGCTACACATTGGTGAGCCAAAATAAAGACATCTTTATAGGGCTACTTATACTTCCTGAGTTTCTGGTGAGGCTGCATAAGAGTTTCTTGTAGACTCAAAGGGTCATGTCCATGTTATCTTTGCTTCTAACTGAGAGGGGCACCTGTAATAGTAGCAGACCTTCAAAGAGAGAAATTGTAGATATTAGAAGATGCCTAGGGGCTGAAAACCATTAGAGAGGAGATCAAAGAAAGAGCAATCTCTCATTGTTCTTGTTCCCATCCACCTGCTCTTAAACATTGTCTCTCTACCCTTCTCCATCTACCCTTGTCCTGGGTAGACCATGATACATGACATCAACTCCTACTGTTCTATATCTACTCCTTGCCCTTGGGTTTCTAGTCAGATTTCCCAATGGAGAGCTACAGCAGAAGATCTGAGGGAAGGAGAAAATTGGGTAAGAACATTTGTTTCCTGGCTCTTTCCCTTGAAGGCCACTGAATCTGTCGTATCCCTTTCTGTTCCACTTATATTGACAGTCTTTTCATGACTGTCTCCCTCTGGGTACTGGTCACTCCTCCCTCCCCTCATCCATTCAGGCCTAGACGTTGTAACTGTCACTAACCTTAGGTTTCTTTCCACTCCCTTATGGTCTGCCTATGCTGCACCTACACTTTTGTAAACAGTCCCTTTTATCACAGACAACAGTGTAGTGATTGCAGGGGTGGGGGTATAAGGGGACTAAATGGTAGTGGAAAAATACAATACAATTTTTTTAAAAATAAAGTAAACATTCTTCAAATTTTCCAGATCTGATGGTGCCATCTGTATCTTGGGGATGCTGATGGGTACAGTCCTCATGAAGGAACTGATGAGAATCCCCAGAAATGAGGCATGCCTGAGAAATCCATGGAATCACCATACCAGAAAGGTAGCCTCAAGTACATAGAATGACATACTTAGATCACCCAGTCAATATTAACCATGCAGTGATATTCTTACTCCATTACCTTTCCTCCCTCCCTTTTCTCCAACCCTACTTAGAGTATGCACCTTAAATAACAAGGTCAGGGAAGAAGAATAGAAATACAAGGTGAGAAAGAATATATCACTTTCACTGACTTTTGTGGGGGGAGAGAAGAGCTTCAACTTTATATCAAATTTGGAGTTTTAATTATTACATGGGAGTGGGTATTTTAATTTGTTCCTAGAGGACCTCTATTACATAAAAAAAAAATATTTAAAAAATTCCATGTGGCCTACATTGTTTTTTTCAGAGTTAAAGTGAGAAGTGGCCAAACTAAGTAAATATAAAGGCTTGATGAAAATCAAAATAACAATAATAATAAATGCACTTTATGATTACATTGCATTTGTTTAAAGTTATGGTTACCTAAGTTACAGAAAGCTATATCTGCTTCTCAAATGTAATAAGAATTTTAAATTCTCTTTCAGCAATAATATCTATGCTTTTCTTTTACTAAGAGTTAACATTGTGGAACCACTTCACTGCTTACTAGATGAAGATAATTTTAGATTGTCAAGCAGTTATTAGTTCTACATCTGAGCTAATGCATTATAAGGAACATAAATGGGAATTCTTACCATGATAATTCACTCTTATTGTTGGAGCTGACTAAGCTAAAAAGACCTTATGAGAGATGAGTAAATTCTGTTCCTTGGACATAAATAGTTAGGTTAGGTATAACCTTACTTGTGGTTCCCCAAGGTTGTAACACTGTGGTATGAGATATACAACATACTAGAGAAACATCAAAGTCAAGACCAAAAAGATGATATCTCATACCACATGGCAGGGGTAGGGCAAGAATTATACAGGAGAAGGAATTGTGAAATGGGTGCTTTGGAGAGTTCAAGTTACAAAAGTATAAAGTAAGAGTGTTGTTAGATGGTCTAAGAAGCTGTTTTATAAAATAGATAGAAACACTGCCTCGTACATCAACTGTATACCTAGAGGGGTCAAAAAGGACACAACTGCTAAAAGAAGCAATTGATGAGTAAAGAGCAAGAGATTGAAGATTAAACAATCAATGACATTTATTCATCTATCAAATATGACTTGATAAACTTTTTATCTCCTGTTATGAGTTGCATAAACATTGATGTTTTTGTTTTATTATGTCCAAAAACGTCCAGCCATTGTTAATATAATGAGAACAGTTTGCATGACATCAGTGTAACCTAGCAGCTGAGCAGAGTGGACTGGAATGCACATGTATGAACAATGATGACTTCACTGTACCAGTCAGCAAGGGTGGTGGATGCTGTAGAGTGAGCATGTGTACTGTGTGACATCACATTCAAAATGACTGAGTGAGTACAGCAATAAATCTGAATCAAATTTTGTGTTAAGCTTGAACATTCCTCCATGGAACAATTCTGAAGACTTTCAGAGATGATGGAATGAAGGAAGAACAAATAAAATCTGTCACAATCACTTCAAAGATGGTAGAGAATCTGTTCAAAGTGATCCATGTTCTGGAAGGCCTTCAACAAGCAGAACACATGAGAATGTTGAATGTGTAATGGGCTGCAATCAACATAGATCTGTGACTGACAGTGCAAGAGCTAGAAGCTGATGTGGGGATTCCCAAAACTGCTGTGTCTGAGATTTTGATGCAGGGTCTTGGCATGAAACCTGTTGTGGCAAAATTAATTCTGTGGCTTCTGCTATCAGAACAGAAAGGACATCATGCTGTAGTTGTTAATGATTTGATCCAAACTGCTGACAGTGAACCAGATTTCCTCAAGAAGGTCATAACTGGGGATGAATTGTGGGTTTATAGCTGTAATCCAGAAATGAAGGTCCAGTCCTCCCAATGGAAGTTGCCTGGTTCTCCACACCCAAAGGCATGGCAAAGTTGCAGCAAGATCAAGAACATGTTAACTGTGTTTTTAAAAAGATTTTATGTATTTTATTTTTAGACAGAGGGGAATGGAAGGAGAAAGAGAGAAACATCCATGTGTGGTTGCCTCTCATGCACTCCTACTGGAGACCTGGCCTGCAACCCAGGCATGTGCCCTGACTGGGAATTGAATCAGTGACCCTTTGGTTCACAGCCTGCGTTCAATCCACTGAGCTACACCAGCCCAGGTGCCATGTTTTTTGATTGGGAAGGTGTTGTCCATCATGAGTATGCCACTCCAAGCTGAACAATTAATAAGGAGTACTACCTCAGTGTTCTTTGTAGATTAAGAGATGCAATACAATGAAAATGACCATAGCTATGGGCAACTGGAGATTTGCAGCTTCATCACAACAGTGTGCCCGCTCATGTATCATGTCTCATCCATAGTCTTTTTGGTGAAACAGCAAATCACCCAGGTGACTCAGCCACCCTTAAAGCCCAGATTTCATGCCCTGCAACTTCTGGCTTATCCCAAAACTAGAATCACGTTTGAAAGGGAAGAGATTTCAGACCATCAATGAGATTCAGGAAAATATGACAAGGCAGCTGATGGGAGAACTGTGTGAGGCCCCAAGGTGCCTACTTTTAAGGGGACTGAGGCATCATTGTTCCATGTACAATGTTTCTTGTATCTTGTATCTTCTTCAATAAATGTCTCTATTTTTCATATTATTTGACTTGAAACCTCCTGGACAGACCGTGTATAGTTCAGCCATATTCCACAGAGGGCATGTT
Source organism: Anoura caudifer (assembly GCA_004027475.1). NCBI lineage: Eukaryota > Metazoa > Chordata > Mammalia > Chiroptera > Phyllostomidae > Anoura > Anoura caudifer. Next base: position 12,704 of record PVKU01004653.1, on the reverse strand, counting down.
CCACAGAGTCCTTAATGCAGTTGGCTTCACAGTTTTCCTTATAAGGCAAAGTCTTTATGACCTTCAGATCTCTTTTGGAACTAAGAAAACTCAGACATTTTATTATAACACAGGAATGCACTGCTGAGATCCTTGCTTTGTGAATATATTTAATATAGTTGGTTAATCATATGTAGCTGAAGTGAAGCAAAGTAATACTATGCACATGTGTGGGTGCTTCTTTAAGGGCCTTTAAATCTAATTTTTCTTTGTATTTTTCTTCTTTGACATTTGAACATATTTGCTTCATAGGTCTTCTATGGTTTTGAATTCTTTTATTTTCTCTGTATCCCAAGCTATGGCAACTATTGATTGGCTATCTTTTTTTTGTTGTTGCTGCTGCTCATCTGTTATTGATTTTACATAGAATATACACTTGAGGTTATTGATATTTTAATTATCCATTTTGGAATTGTGGAACTCCTTTATATAGCATGACACTTAAAGAACCAGAGCAGTTCTCAAGGTGTGCTGTAATGCTGGTAATCAGTCATTCAATCAACAAACATGCTTATGCAAACTCCCTTGTTCTTTTGTAAATATGTACTTCTATCTAAAAGGATATTATAATTAATAGTACTTTGATTTACTCATTTAAATGGTATTTGTATTGCAGTTTAGTTATTAGCTATTATATCCAATGGTATATAAAGAAGTAGATTATATACTGACATTTTTCTTTATTAAATATTAAGTAAAAACACATAAAATACATACACATATAGAATATATACATATACATAAAATATATAAACAAATACACATATGAATGTTTTTCATCATTTATACTTTAATCAGTTTCATTGAAATATAATTTTCAGAAAATGAATTTACTAATTTTAGCTGTACAATTCCATGGGCTCTGACAGAATTATACAGCAATTTGACCATCAACACAATAGATATCTATTTTAATTATCTCCCAAAGTTCCCTCCTGACTTTTTGCAGTCATTTTCCTCTTCCCAGTTCCATTCCATGGTAACCATAGATCTTCCTTCTGAAAGTATAATTTTGCATTTTCTACAATTTTATATAGATGAAATCATACAGTGGTTAAAGTTTTCTTATCACATTGCTTTTGAGATTCATTCACAAGGCTACATATATCAGTAGTCTATTCCTTTTCATTTCTGAATTATATTCCATCAGATGAAATATACAACTGATTTATCCATTCATCAGTTGGTGAGCATTTGAGTTGTTCCCAGTCTGTGAGTTACCTATTCATTATTAACAGTTTCTTTTAAGTAAAAAAATTTGGTCAGTGATACAGTTTAATTTAATTTCTGTGTATGGCCTGAGATATACATTCATATATATGTATTATATATGCAGATTTATCTGTTTTTATTTATATATACACACATATATGTATAATATTTGCATATAGATATACATTTTTCCAGCTTCTTTTTTGAAAAAATCCTTTCCATAATTAATTATTTTAGCATCTTTATAAAAAATAAATTGACCATATATATATATATGATTCTACATCTAAAATCTCTCTTCTGTTCCATTGATCTATACATGTATCTTTATGTCAACACTATGCTCTTTAGATTACTGTAACCTTTTAAGTAGGTTGTAAAATCAAACAATATGAGTTCTCCAACTTTCTTCTTTAGTTTACAAATCATTTTGGTTATTCCAGATCTTTTACATTACAACCATAATTTTCTGATTAGCTTGTCAAATTCTACAAAAAAAATAGCTAACTAGGATTTTGTTTGGTCTGTTTGTGTGTATTTATGAATTTGAAGGTAATCTGACATTGGAAACAAAATCTGAATGGTGCAACAGAAACAGTGAACCCTTGGTAGTTTCAAGGAATATCAGAAAGAGGTAAATTTCAGGATATACAGAGTTATAGGTGGAGCAACATCTGGATAAGGGATACCCCAGGATAAATATACTCACTAAAAAATCTAAACAGTGATACAGGGCATAGTTAGTTGACTTTTGATGTGCTTTCATTCTGAGGTGAATATTCAGTGTTTATAGTAGTTTCCTTCTCTTAGGCAATCAGAAATGGTAAAATAGGTGGTTCCATTTTAGTTGGTTAGAGTGCATACCATACTTATAGTACACATAGTTCTATGGGCCTCACTTGAATTCTGCTTGTTTTTCAAGATAAGAAACCTAACACCATGGTAATTGCAAAGGAAAGGTTGTTCTAAACCTTGGTTTGCAATCACTGTGGAATAGATCGTGGCTGAGGAAGAGTATTAGATTTCTTACTCTGGTGTTTTATCTTGGCATGATTCATATGTTACTTTAAATTTCCTAGGTTCTGCAGCTATTGGAAGTTAGAATCACAGGCTATACTTTCTTAAATAGATGTATATAGAACAGAAGGGCATCATGCTATAACATACCAATCAAGAATGGGGCTCAAATAACATTTTCCACAGACTTCTTTGGGCTACATATTACAATTTTCACAACAGAACTTTGGCTTTATGAAGGACAAATGTGTAATGTAATATATAGTTAATACAAATGAGCTTTCAACTTCCGGCCAACATGGTCACGTAGGTAGATACACTTTGCCTCCTCACACAAACAAAAGAAGGACAACAGCAAATTTAAAACAAAACACAACAAGAACTGCCAGAAAAATCAAACTGTATGGAAGTCTGACAACCAAGGAGTTAAAGAAGAAACATTCAGCCAGACTAGGAGGAGGGGTGGAGACAGGAAGCCAAGGTGGAGAGGATGCGAGAAAAGGCAGTGGCTGGAAGAAGGGGGCAGGTGGCAGTCCCACAGTTGTGTGTGGAATAAACTGTGAGAAACAACTGGGGAGTAAGATAGACCACGCAACCCAGAGCTCCCATTGTAGCAAAAGAAAGACTCAAAACCCCTGCCTGTAAACCTGTGGGGATTGTGGTAGTGGGAGAAACTCCCAGCCTCACAGGACAGTTCATTGGAGAGACTCCCAGGGTTCTAGAATGTACCAAATCCCACACACCCAGGAAACAGCAACAGAAGAACACAATCTGTTGTGGGTAGCAGGGGAAATGACTGAAAGCTGGCTGACAGCCAAGCAAGCAGCATAGTTCTCTCTGGCACCTCCGCCACAGACAGTGTCACAACATAGTGATGTGGGTTGCCTCACCCTGGGGAATAACTAAGGCTCTGACCCTTACAACATAACAGATGCACAGAGACAAAGAAATATGGCCCAAATGAAAGAACAAATCAAAACTCCAGAAAAAGACATATGAAGACATATGAAGATGTAATGAAGACATAGCTAACCTATTAGATGCAGAATTCAAAACACTGGTAATCAGGATGCTCACAGAAATGGCTGAGGTGGTCCAAAAGTAGAGGAGAGAGTGAAGACTATGCAAAGTGAAATAAAGAAAATACACAAGGAACCAAGAGTGAAGGGAAAAAAAAAACAGGTCTCAAATCAATGATTTGGAGCAGAAGGAAGAAATAAACATTCAACCAGAACAGAATGAAAGAACAAGATTTTTTTTTTTTTTAATGAGGAGAAGCTTAGGAACATCTGGGACAACTTTAAATGTTTGAACATCTGAATCATAGGGCTGCCAGAAGGAGAAGAGGAAGAGCAAGAAATTGAAAACTTATTTGAAAAAAATAATGAGGAAAAACATCCCTAATCTGGCAAAGGAAATAGATTTCTAAGAAGTCCAGGATGCTCAGAGAGTCCCAAAGAAGTTGGACCCAAGGAAACACACACCAATGCACATCATAATTACATTACCCAAAATTAAAGAGAAGGAGAGAATCCTAAAAGTAGCAAGAGAAAAGGAGAGAGTTACCTACAAAGGAGTTCCCAAAACACTATCAGCTGATTTCTCTAAAGAAACCTTGCAGGCAAGAAAGGGCTGCAAAGAAGTATTCCAAGTCATGAAAGGCAAGAACCTATAATCAAGATGACTCTATCCAGCAAAGCTATCATTTAGAATGGAAGGGCAGATAAAATGCTTCCCAGATAAGCTCAAGTTAAAGGAGTTCATCATTACCAAGCC
>PVKU01004652.1:0-141208 GCA_004027475.1 Anoura caudifer | reverse complement strand
ATTGTAAATTGACACCAAGTAGAATCCCCAATAATCCAGTATAATTTAATTATTGGGGAAATAAATCTTCATTGATGGGTTGGTAGATTTAAAAACTGCGACGAGAAGATTAACGTGGAGAGCAATTCAACAGTCACATCTCACAAATGTTTCTGACAGTTTTTCACCAGAGAAAAAACACAACGCACCAAAAAATAAATAAACAGTCTAGTTGATTGTTTATCCAGCTTAGATTCTAAAGAGCACACTTAAAAATGTGGTTCCTAAAATCTTCAGTCAAACATCTGGGTTGTTCTCTGAGAGTGGGAGGTGACGACAGTGACCCCTGGCTTTGCTTCTGTGAGCCCAGCAGACGCAGCCCAGGAGTCGTCCCAAAACGAAGGGCGGATGTGTGGAAAATAAACAAAATTTCTGTCTCCAGGAAACAAAAACCGAGAGCAACCCTCCAAGGGGGATAATGGACCATTATCCTTCCACACTGCGTACCTGGGGCATTTCTACCAACTCTGTCCTCTCTGCGTTTATCTGTAAAAGCGTCGATCAACCCACTCTAGAAGCCACGGGAAGCAGCTCCGCCTGGGGTGGGCAGCCCCGGGACAGGCACCTCTCACTGGGAATTGGCTGATTTTTCCCAGTTCGGTGTCTAATGAAGAAATTGTGAGTGAAGAAACTTGCTAGCCCACAGAAAACATACAGGTTCCGTTGAGAAAAGTGTTTTCCCTACTTCGGGGTGGTGGCAGGCTGCGTGGGGCCGGGGCGAAGCGTGGGCTGATTCGGGCACACGGAGCAGGTGCTGGAACTTCTGCAGAGCTCGCAGCAGGGAAGGAGGGGCACACAGGGCTGGTCGTCACCGCGGGTGAGTGGAAGCAAAACAGCCTCCGCTGGAGACGCCTGGTATGAAGGAACTGCGGGAGCCGCTGGGAAATCATGGCCGGCACACAGATCCGGTAAAAACACATGAGGATTCCTCCGGAAACACACACCACACGGTTTCTCAGCCACGCAGATGCACGGAACCTCTTCCCCACGGGCTAACAAGTGAAATCTGTGGTTAAAGTAATGTTTTCTGATACTGTCTACCTACACGCACCAGGCGATGCAGTCGTGAGTGGGTATAACGGCTGGCAGACAGGGTACCGGTCAAACTGGCAACCACGAGAAGCCACGGGTTCACTGACACGCTCAAGGCCGGAACTGCCAGACACACAGGAAAGTGCAGCCAGGAGCGTCCCCGGCAAACCAAACCGCGACTGCACAGCCTCCGGAAAGGGGGAGGGTTTTCCTCCAACTCCCTGAAACATTTAAAAAACTGGTGTGGAACTTCCGCTTTCTTGAAATGCATCTACAACTCTCGCTTTTGCGAACGGGTCTCCATCACAATGTTTGGCCACTACTGGCGCAGAAAAACAGGGGGCAGTCCTGCCGGCAGGAGGCTGGGCCCGAGGGGCTCTGCGTGGTGCGGCTGAGCCCTCGAACCATGCGTAACTGCTTCTGAACTCTGCCTGTTTCCGTAACGCCTCCCGTGGACACGTTCTCACTGCCACGTGCCTGCACAAGGCGGTGGTGGCAGACGGCAAGCGGCACAGTGGAAACATTCTCTCTGTTTCGGGTGGCAGGCAGAGCCAGGAGAAATTCGACACCCCCTAAAGCAACCTGGGCCGAGGGCTTGGAACACCCTGGCAGAGGGGTCCCCTAAGTCCTATTTCTAATTATAAATCCAAAGCCCCGTCCCTGAGAAAGGAATGTCCCGAGTCGGTGAACAGGTGTGAGGAGCGGACTGGGGAATGGGGCAGGGCAGGGGAGGAGCCTTCTGGAGGCATGCCACTCAGCAGCTGCCACTCCGCCTGCACAGAGACCCAGCCCAGCAGACACTGAACACAGACCTGGGACTTACTGAGGCACGACCCAGTGTTCGGGGTTTGAGAAACATGCTCCAGAAAAGCAAGAATACAGTCAAAGTGACTGGCAAGGCTTTTCACAAAGAGCAGTGTGAGCAGCATGGTGTTTGAGTGACAGAGCTCTTACAACTCCAGTCCCAGGGGAAGTGAGGCTGCTGCGGGGGGCGGGGCGTGAGCTGGGGGGCGCTGGGGGCCAGGGCCCGGGGCTCTCAGCTCGGCAGCTCGCTCTGGAGGCTCAGAAAACCAGTTGCTGCCTCTCAGGTTTCGCTCCTCACTGGGGAACACCGTGGCTGAAAACTGACTTTTTTGTACTTTTTCTATTCATTGTATTGCAAATCTATGAATTCACTTGATGCATAGAATCCAAATAGGAAGAGAAGAGGAAAAACTCTCACGTTTTCTCTTTACCTTTGCCCTATGGTAAATGGGAAGTGGCCTGGGAATCCCCAACTGTGTCACGCCCGCTCTGCCCTGGTGTGCGCCAGGCCCCGCCGTACGATCACTCAAACTGCACATGTGTTTGGCAGCCACTGCTTTTAGAGAAACCATATGCAAAGGGAGATCTTTAAATGATGACGACAATGAAAGCATAATTAACAAACAGCCTACCACATAGTTTTATGATTATAATCTAGAACAAAACTGATAAGGTTTTCGCCCCTTCAACTGTTACAAAACTGATAGACCAGCATCCACCATAAAAAGAAACCCCAAAACTGTATAAAGTCATGCCCTTTGCCACAGCAGAACATGTCAACTCAGGATCCAAATAGTGACCATGGGTTGCACATTGTAAATATTAGCTTTGTTAGATTTCAAAGAGTCCTTTCTTAGTGTGTGTACGTGTGTGTATGCGTGTGTGATCTCCGTGTGTGATCTGTGTGTGTACCCACGTGTGCGCTTTGCTGCCGTGTTATAGTCAACGCCCCCTCCGGCCAGACCAGACTCCGTTCTTCCCTGCAGCTGCTGATTGCGGGTTCTCTCCCCCACCCCACAGGTGGCTGCCACCTTCCCTCTGTAGCTGGTGTCACTGTCTCTCTTGCAGAAGAACAAATCGACTACTTGAACACCAGGCCTGGGGTGCCAGGCTGCTCACTGTCTGGGCCGGAGCGGCCAAGGCCACAGGGCTGGAGATGCATTCACGGTGGGGCAGACGATGCTGTAGGCAGCCAATACAATGCGTATCGATTGTCTCGTTTCATCTCGGAATGAAGGCGAGCCCCTCCCGTGACTCACAAAATGAATAGGGTGCATCCCCAGGGATACGGGGAACAGGTGGGAAGATAATGGACGGGCAGGCGGCCCGGGCGCCCTCCGGAGGCCCCTTTCCCAGATAGGGACTCTGGTGCTGAGAAGCACGTCCTGAAGTATCTCTAACAAAGTTTGAAACACTTGGCCGACCACCCCCGGCAGCTGTGCCTGCAGTTCCAGGCGAGCAAAGGCAAACTTCACATCCCCTGCGGGGGGGGGGGGGGGGGGGGGGGGGTGAACGGTGCACCACTAATGCTGGGACACCTGCTGGGTAAACAAGAGCGCTCTCCCCCTTCCCCTCAGAGGGCTCCCCTGAAGCCTGAGAGACCCGCCTGTCAACAGAGAGACTGGGCGTGGGAGCTGTTTCATATTCTGCTGGCTAACTAGGCAGCTGCTGTGCGTCGTTCTTGACCTCTGGGAGAGGTCTTCACCTGGGACGTCTGAGACAGTTGCTCTGAATTATGGAACTCGCTCCTCTGTCCCTGTCGTCTTCCTGAGGAATATACAGAAACGATCTTTGCCACGGAAGAGAAGAGTTTCCAGCTCACTGAAAACAGGCAAAACATCGTCAGCCTGACCAGCTGGCTGCATCACAACCTGCACCCGTACTCAGCGTCGCCTTCTTTCATCCAAGGCAAGACAGGCTATTTACGCACACGCTTATTTAATTCCACCGCGCCATGGAAAGATCAAAACACCACTGTAGGCCAACTCCGCATTTCTTACACCTCGTTCACGACTGTAAGCATGCACGTGGACTGCAGAAGTGCTGAGGAAACTATTCTGCTTCGCTGTAATTCCTGACGGGAGATTTTCAAATGTCCATTGAGAACATTCTTAAATATCCACCCTTTCAAGTGAGGTTTCTTTCCTTTCTTTCAAGATGTCACCTTGCAACGAACAGCACAGTCAATGTTTCTGAGGTGCGGACCCTGTGGCCGGAAGACAAGAGCACTCGAAACTCCACCCGCTCTGACACCGCACACAGCACAGCGACTCCCTTTCTCTCTCGGGACCTGCCCGCCCCGTGAAGCAGGATGAAGATGCGCTGCCCCTCCCAGGTGGTGGCGAGAACTGAACAGGTTAGCCCAGGTGACGCGCACGGGTCAGGGCCCTGCACGGGGTGCGGCGCTCGGTGCTGTTCGCTTCTCTCGTTTTGAATTAAATTGCTATCCACAGGCCCTTTTTAAAGAAAAGATATCAGCGTCGAATTCACTAGCCGCTGCATCTAATCAGACAAGAAAATGCGAAGCTACAACTCTCCACCAGGGCTCCTTTCAACACGATGGGTCACCCCACAGTGCGTTGAAGTGCACAAGGCTGCGAGCTCCTCCACCGAAATCAGGCCAAATGACCAATCCCAGAGTCGCTAACACGTGGTATATTCAAAATGACAAAAGATGATGATCCTTGGGTATTAAAGCAACATTTTATAAGTTAAGGGGGAAATCCTAGTGAAAGTAAGCGGTATTGAAAAGTCAAAGAAAGCAGCTGCCAGTTTTTGGAGTTTTAAATGTAGATTTGTAAACCGATGTACTATGTATAATATGTGTTCCTATAGGTACCCAGTCTACTCACCCTTCAGTTTAAAATTGCTATTTAAAAATGATCCATTCTTCTCCAGTGTTTCCACATGACTAAATATCGGTAAGATTCAGAAAGTACTTTTCAAATTAACTCTGCGTCATAACACATTATGTTTAAAGGAGAAGAGCACGAGGCAGTTAATGATGTGAATCCAAATCGGTGGAGTCAGATGATCAAGAAGTTAACGCATGCAACCGGTTGTGCGGGACAGTCTGACCCCAAGTTGGCCCCTGGAGTCGGACTAAGCGCTGCATTTGAAAAGTAAACATGATAAATTATGTTTACTCTTTAAATTTTCGTGATTTGGATTTTCAGCATCATTCCATCAATAAAATATTTCTGGGCACCAGAGCAATCCTGATTTGCAGATAATTTTCTTCTTTTCCTTTGTTATCTTCAGACATGTCAGTGACCAGTCCCTGCCCCTCCCGGCTTAGAGTCTGTCATGACACCATTCCCAGGTCGTGAGAAGCAGGTGACCAAAAGTGCGTTACTATTCCAAAAACAGTACTCAGGTTTATTTTGTAATATTTTCTTATGCTATTTCAATGATTTTCTTTCGACCCCTTCTTAACTTTTAAAACAAAGCAAAGCAGATAATAAGCACCTTGTTCCACAGAGTTTACGCACAGGTGTGTTGACTGAACCCTTAGGTATAAGAGAAGCAGCATCGTGAACTCCATCCCACCCAGCCACCTCATGCCCCATTCTCCATCCCTTGATTTGCGAAGCTGACTCAGCAGCAAGCATTCTGTTCTACCTCAAACCCACCGCCACCGCTTTCTGGTGTGGTGTCGGGCACCTCCTGCCCCACACAGACTGGGTCTGGAAATCACTCTTTCCTACCCCATGCCCAAGGGCTACACTGCCAGGGCCTGCCACCTGCTTCCCTGTACCCTCCCTTTGGCCGGGGCTCCAGAACTTTCACTTTCGAACTATCAACACGACAGACATTCAATCCAAAGGGACTCGTGAAGTAAAAGAGATGTAGACAGAAAATGGAATCCTTACACTCCCCAGAAGAGACCAGAGCGCCGAGTCACACAGCCGGGTCTCCCCTCCCAGGACAGTGCAGGGGTGTCCACGCTCCCCTTGTCACCCCTTCCAGCCAGGCCCAGGGAAGTTGGGGGCCCGGTCTCCCCAGATGCTGAATTGCCACACTGTAAGCCATGTTCTCTGGGTCTTCCTGAATGACTGCAATACTTCAAAAGAATTTAAAAGGGAAAAGGCACATGCCTTCTAAATGAAAAGGTGTACTTTACTCGTTACTGACCATGGATTTGCTGGCCTTTGTGTCCTGTTCTACATCTTCATGGGGTTTCTGAAATTTACAACTGAAATCGCGTTTGCGTACAAGCTAAGCCTCAAAGTGCAGTTAGATCCCAGGGAGAAGAAGACTGCACTGCGTAAGGAAAAGGCACTTTAAAGTATTTGGTTATTTAGAAGCAAAAATGTTAACTAGAAAATATCCTCGACTTCAGATGTACCCACTTCAAAACTCATTCGTTGGAAAACAATAAGAATAAAATAAGCCATTCCCTGCTTTGCGGGCCCTGCAGTCTCTCCCTCCCTCTCCCTTCCCCTGCCCCTCACTGACTGGTGGGGGGAGGGGGCATTTTTCCCCAAAGTGAAACCTGGGTCTGGAAGAAACGGGTGTTCATTAAAACCCACTTGTATTAGAAATAGGGAGCTACAGACTATTGCCTGTTTAACTATGATTTTTTATATGTTACATGTTCTCACATCTAAATAAATCAGAAGTAGTTAATTATATGATCAACTTGGAAATGATAACCCTTTTAAAAGTTTCAGTTGTAAATTAACTGTAAATGAATATAACTTTAAGGACCTGCAAGTGCTCCGTTTACTAGGCCTTATCTGCTTCCTGCCCCCCATTATCTCCAGGAGTAGTTAGGAGAATGGAAAGACTCCTTTTTAGAGACTAAAGAATAGTACCGCCCTGACAGCTAGGTGTAGAGAATTACAATAAAAAAAACACACCACCCGTTCTGAACTCTCTTCCAGCTGGCTTGGATCCAGAATTGTGCCCATAAGAACAACTTGAGTAACTTTTTCAAAACAGAAATGCCTGTGCCTCATCCTGCAGCGACTGTCAGTCGTTGCGGCATACTGGTTTTGGAGGGAAAAAAGGTCTCCAGGTGATTGCAGCGGACACCGTCGATGACGACCCCCCGCAGGCGAGGGCCTCACAGAGCCCACGGAGGGGCACCCGGCGCCGGCGAGAAAGGCCTGCGTGAGCAGCGTTGGAAAGGGGGTCTCTCTGTCCGTCTCTCTGCGTGTAACACCGCCCACCGTGTGTGGGTGGCCCACACACGGTTTTCTTTGCTGCTCACAACAACCTGATGAAGTAGAAAGCAGTGGACGCTCTGCACCGAACTGAGTGCGAGGGTGACCCGTGAGGAGGGCCCCAGGGCACACCGGCTTCACCACTGCGCCCAGCCAGCGAGTGCCGGGCCTGGGTTCACCTCCAGACCTTCACTCCAGGGAGCCGGGCCCCTCACCTCGCTGTGACGCTGCCTCCTACTTTCACTCCACCATGCCTGCCTTCACCGAATTTGAATCCCATTTAACTGCCCAGGAAATAATGAATTAAATAAAAGCAGACAATACCAGTGTGTACATAAAAGAGTCTCATTAAATAGTCATTGCTATGGTAACATAAATTGAGTTGGGCATGATCCAAATATTGGAAACAGTGATGTGTCGTAAATGTCACAGTTCTTTTTTTAAATATAGGAACTAGTTTGTACTTGAAAACTCTGGAGTCTGACTTTTTTGACATATTAGTACATGATAGTTAACTTTATATGTTGACTTGCCTGGGTCACCAAGCGCCCAGGTGTTCAGTCAAACATGATTCCCGGGTGTGTGTGAGGGAAGCAGAAGCATCAGAGCTGGAGGCTGGGCCAAGTGGACGCCCCCACAGTGTGGGTGGGTGGGTGTCGGCCAGTCCCCGCCCCCCCCCCCCCCCCCGCCAGACTGCCATTGTCCTGCTCTGGAACTGCTTACACCCTCGGCTCTCCGGCTCTCGGGACTTCCCACTCGGAATAGACCCACACCTCTGGCCTGCCCAGGTCTCCAGCTTGCAGGTGGCAGATCATGGAGCCTCTCAGCCTCTGTAATCTTGTGAGCCACTCTTTATAATGCATATTTACACACACACACACATACACATGCATATATATATCTCTCTCTCCTCTTGGCTCTCCCTCTCTGGAGAATCCTGACTAGCATGCAGTACCATAATTTTTAACATAAGCTAAACTGGGTAAAATATTTCTCTCTGTACGAGAGATCCATGTCATCAGAGATAACAGCATATGGCCTACAAGTACAGTATTCTATTCTCTAGGTGATATTTCTGCTGCCAAATACATACATACATATATATATATATATATATATATATATATATATATGGGATAGGAGAATTGGAAGATTCTCTTTTACAGAAGAATAAAAAATAGCACTTCCGAGACACTCAGGGATAAAGTACTAAAATGAAATAAACCATTTATCTTGAATGCTCGCCCAGCCAGTATGAGTCCCAAAGATTTGCCGTTCAACTCCTAAAATTCCCACTGAAACTTTTAGCCTTCTTTAGCAGAGAATGATGTCTAGTTGTAAAGTTATTTTCAAAATAAAAAGTACTATAGACACTGATTTTTACTTTTCAAAAGCCTTGCACAAAAATGGGGAACAATAACATTCAAAATTCAGTGGCAACTCAAAACTGAGCTTAGGACGTTCTCCAGGTCCGAAGAGTTTGACATTGTACATTATGTACAGAATAAACTGCTGTGTCCGCACACACACACTTTCAACTAACTGTGCAATTTACACAGGCTTCCTCGTTTGCAGAGAGGATACAAGAGGTGAGGTTATTGGCTGGCCTGATCGATACGTCCGCTGAGATATAAAAGCACTAGTTCCTTGCAGAAAATGTAACACTTGCTTGCACATTATGATTATACTTTGAAGACTCCCAACCGAAATGCTAGGTTTTCGAAACTCACAGCGGTTGGAAATGTGGGCATCAGCCTGCGTCGGGCGTGCAGTGGGTACGGGGATCTTTCTCCAGGGCCATCAAGGAGCTAGAAGGCACCATACCCCGGGCTGTCCTGGTCCTGGTGGTATTGTCCTGCCTGGTGTGACACAGTACCCCAATTTTAACTGATGTGCCGTAAAGGCTGGACATACTGAAACGTAAGGATGAGGATGGAGAAAACAAAGACTGGAGAGAGAGAGAAACATTCTGTCCCCAAGGAGAACAGTTTCACAATATCCTGAAAACTTACCTTTGAGTGTTGGGTATTCAAGGAAAGAAATGAACCTGGGAAACAAAGGAGTGTGTCTCCCTATCTCGCTGTAGACACTTGCAGTAATTCCAAAGTCAAAACCATATTCCCCCTGGCTGGTGTGGCTCAGTGGATTGAGTGCCGGCCTGTAAACCAAAGGGTCACTGGTTTGATTCCCAGTCAGGGCACACGCCTGGGTTGCGGGCCAGGTCCCCAGTGGGGACATGCAAGAGGCAACCACACATGGATGTTTCTATCCCTCTCTTTCTCCTTCCCTTCCCCTCTCTCTAAAAATAAATAAATAAATAAATAAATAAAATCTTAAAAAAAAAAAAACTATTACTCAATTAGTAACCAGTCCTCTTGTACGACTGCTCTGTAAACTCAACTGTTCCCAACTTGATGTAATTCAGGGAATAAATTTTACAATTCAAGGACTTACGTATCCGCCGGTTGGCAACATAAATTCATTCGGGAGGATGATCCCCTGTCTGTGCTAAAGCACTGGCTTACCCAGTTACATGATACATATTTGAAAGTGTTTAAAGCATGACATAATTAATGTTTTATTTCTACAACAAACCTACTCTTTCATTATGTCTGATTTACATATTCTCCATTAAATCACAAAACATATGCAAATTGTAACAATAATTAAATTCCTATGAATAGTAGTAAATCTCTCAATAATATGAAATCAACCAATACAAGTATTTTTGAATCTCATTAATTAAATAAAAATATTTTCAGCTACAATATATTGGCTTTAAATGGGGCAATTGGGGGGGATTGGTTCAGTTTCCTATTTGTAGGAGATGTGTGATGTTAATAAGAAGGAGCTATAAAGACAATAATTCAGGCTTTTTCAAAAGCAAATCCCACTACAATTGAAATCTTTATTAACTACTGAGGAAGAGGCAAAGCTTTCAATCACACGCAGCTTTTTCTAAATGTAATTAAACCAAGAAGAAAGCATCGGACTAAGGAGGTGGAAGTCTTGCTCTCAGCACCTGGTGCCTGGTCAGGGCTTCAGCCTCGGACCCTCCCCACTGGCTGAGCGTCCCAGCCTCTGCTTTAACCCTTTCCTGACGGGGAAGTCGCCGCCAGGCCGCCCCTTCTTTGCTCCAACGGCAACGGGCAGGGCTCTCTTCCCCTGCAGCAAGGTACTGAAAGCAGAGAATGACTTCCAGCCCCTTTCACTTCAATCGATTTTTCTCTTTCTAACACAATGAAGAATTAATAGCCCTGATGACCTTTCAAAAGGCAACAGCAGAAAGGATCTCTAGTTGAGAAGTATAAGGAAATCGGCACTTTCCCTGAGAAGATAAGCACAGACCTTCCCACCCTGGAGAGAGGGGGAGCATTCTGAGTCAGGGACATCTCCCCTCTAAGTCCAGACTCCTGAGTGACAGCCTCACGCCCCCTTATTAATCTGCCGCTAAGGCTTTCCTGCTGCACTGTGTGCGGCTGGGGGGGGGGGGGGGAAGGTTTAACTCTTCGCAGGCATCTGACAAGAGGGGCAAATGCCACCAAAATTCAGGTCCTGTACTAATAAGAGGATGATGTACAAACCAACGACACGCTTTCAGGATCCGACCCCTCCCTTTGGCCTGCTGCAAGGAGACTTCCTATCATCTCCCAGGCCAGAGGCATTTTCTTGAAAAGGAACCAGAGGGCCTGGTCCGTCGGCAGAAATTCTCTTTCTGGCCAGTCTACGACCTGACCCAACGAGTTCCGGTTTCCTCTGATAGGCTGTACCCATGGGTGGTTATCAGCAAAGACGGTTATGACTACAGTTTACCTACCATGTAAAGAAGCAGTGATTCTGCCGCATTCTGTTCTTTCTGATATCACTTTAATGATTTTGATATCTTTGCCACTTATTTTTAATCAGTAACTAAATATTGAAACTTCACTTCTCCACTAGAGCCCAAGGGAGACCTGGAACGGCCTCTCTGAGTCAGTGCTCAGAGGCACGGCTGTCCGTAGGAAGTAATAAAATAGAAGCCAGTGTTCTCCAGCTGTTCTTTCTACTCTAAGTCACATGGATACGTAATAATCTGGTATCAGGAAAAATGAGATAATTCTTGTGTTGCAAATAGGAGGGGGAAAACAAACACAATGTGTAAGTAAGCCTTTAACAGCAGAGCTTTATCAGGTCATAAAAGACTTTGGCCAGTTACACCGAAGCAGTCCATCGTTCTGCTCTGGGGCAGACACACTAACCCTGAAGGATTGTAGCTGTGGGAACAAAAGGATAGCCTCGTTCCCCAAAGAGCGGTGTGTGCTGCCCCGGGGTCTCCCCATCACTGGGCGAGGCTGTCACGGACTCATTTGTGTGGACAGCAGCCAGGACAGCAGAGAGGCAGGAGTTCTAAAGGACACATTCCTCCAGTCCTCACGGGGTAGAGCCCTGACGTCATCCCTGCAGGCGAAAAACTGTGGGAATAGTTGATGTCCAACTTCTGTGAGCAAGTGCGCTACTTGTGGGGCACCCGTGCCGCGTGCCTCAGCCAGCGTCGTCTCGGGAAGGACGCAGCTGGCAGGCGAGGTGATGGGCCGGCACTACTGAGACCACCCGCTGTCCCGCTGCACTAGTCCAGACAGAAGTCCACAGGGCAGGAAACGCCCCTCACCCAGCAGCCCTGGGCTTCGTGTCTAGAGAAGACGCTACTTTCATTGTGATCTACAGGAACGGTGATTCCCAGAATTACATGTTGCCTGCAACCTGGCTAACACTGTGTGACCCAACGTGGAGATACCCAAGACTCCACCCCACCCAAAATACAGGCCCACCGAAGCTGCTTTTCCATGAAAATGGCTGGTCTTGGCTCTTAAATCCGATCAAACAGGCAACAGCTGGCTTCAGTGAGCCCCAGCGGCAGCCAGATTGGAATCACAGCTTGGCTTCACCTGGGAGTCTCCAAGCCCAGCACACGCAGCAGCGTCTCAGGTTGCTTTACAGCTCAGGCAGGAGGCCCCAGGCAAAACACAGGTGGGGGCTGACCTTGGCCTGTACCACCCAGAAACCTCAGGGCCAACACACCCAGTGGACAGCTACAGACCAGTCACAGCACCGCCACCCTGCCCCTGCTCAGCTGATCCTCCATGAGGGTGGAAGTTGGTGGTTGGTGGTCACAACCAGTCCTCGCAGCTGACTGGCCTGGGTAAATCCCTCCCATTGATCTGCCAACAGCAACCAAGGCTCAACTACAAGATGAGGGTATACTCAGCCCACATGAAGGGCACATCTCAAGTAACCAGCTTGGGTGATAGGGGAGGCTGTGCCACTGGACCCCACAGGACACCTACCACATTAGGCCACACGACCAAGACACGGAGTCCAAGCAGCTCTACCTAATACACAGAAACAAACACAGGGAGGCTGTCAAAATGAGGAGACAAAGAAACATGGCCCAGATGAAAGAACAGATCATAACTCCAGAGAAAGAGCTAGACGAAACGGAGAAAAGCAATCTATCAGATGCAGAGTTCAAAACACTGGTTAAAAGGATGCTCAGGGAACTTAGTGAGGGCCTCAGCAGCATAAAAAAGAAAGACCCACGCAGAAACAAAGGATACATTAATTGAAATAAAGAACAACCTACAGGGAAACAACAGTAAAATGGATGACACTGAGAATCAAGTCGATGGTTTGGAACATAAGGAAGCAAAAAACTACCATACAGAACAACAAGAAGAAAAAAGAATCCCCCAAAATTAGGATAGTATAAACAGTCTCTGGGACAAATTCAAGAAGTCCAACATTCACTTCATAGTGGTACCAGAAGGAGAAGAGAAAGAACAAGAAATTGGAAATCTATCTGAAAAAACAGTGAAAGAAAACTTCTCTAATTTGGTGAAGGAAATAGACATGCAAGTCCAGAAAGCACAGAGAGTCCTAGTTATGATGGATGCAAAGAGGTCTGCCCACTCCAAGACACATCATTAATAAAGGGCCAAAGGTTGAAGATAAAAGGCACTCTTAAAAGGAAGAGAAAAGATGATACTGGAAAGTTGCCAGATGGGAGGGGGAGGGGAGGATGCGTGAAGAGGTGAGGGGATTAAGAAGTACAAATAGGTGGTTACAGAATAGCCATGGGGATGTAAAGTACCGTATAGGAAATAACTTACACACTTGAGCCATGGGCGTGAACAACGGTGGGAGGATTGCCTGAGGGAGTGGGGGTCACTGGGTGGAGGGGAACAAAGGGGGAAAATCAGGACAACTGCAATAGCATAATCAATGAAATATAACTTTAAAAATTTTTCAAAATGGGGCAGAGACAAGAAAAAGCATTCAGCTAAAGGTGGAACACAAATGAAAGCAAACCAAAATTATGCACAACCTCATGATAGGACAGACAAAAATTAAAACACAGTTAAGATTTTCTACTCGCCAAATTGGCAAGGGCAAAATCTCCGACAGTCCCTCGTTTGCAGAGACTGCAGAGCATCGGAAAATCTCAGACATTGCCAGTGAAGGTGCAAACTGGTTTCGCTGCTTAGAAACAACTGGAAATTGTGTAACGACGTTAAAGATACACAAACACTTTGACCCTGCACATCCGTGGTAATGTAAGTGTCATTGAGGAAAAGACAGAACAAGACTTAATGGTTTCAATGTTTGTTACAGTTAAAAGCTAGCAAGAACTCAAATGAAACAGAATGAACAGTGGCTAAACACCTCAACATGGATGATCTTAAAAAGATTATAGTAATGAAAAGAAGCAAGTCAAAATAATACGTACAGTATGATATCATTTATACTATATTCAATATATGCTATATTAAATCTATATGATTCTAACACTATTAAAAATATTTAAAAAGCAAGGAATTATAAACACAAAATTCAAATTAGTAGTTACTGGAGATGAGATTGGCTGTGGTTGGAACTTTAATGATACTGTAATTCTTTTCCTTAAATTAGACTACATTATATATGTGGGAGGGTTCTTATTTTTCTATTATATTACATTAGTAGTGTACTTTTGCTATTGTTATTTTTCTATTGTATCATGTAGCAATATAACAGAAATTAATGTATATAAAACATTTCTTAATTAAAAGTAAATTCAAAATAGTAAATATTCAATCACATAACTATTTCATTCTTTCAGACAATGTCCTAATAAACCCCTTAAGAAGACATATTAGATAGATAGATACTTTATAAAGAATCTGAATAATTTTTTAAACCAGGTGCACTTGTTTCTTACCTTTAAGAGTTTGAATAAAACATTAAAAGCCCCTTTTGTCAAAGATGAGAATGGGCCCACTTGTCACACTGCCTTCATCCACTAATTCCCGGGTGACGGACACCGCCCCGAACCTGGAGACGAGTTCTGTGTGGTGTTCATCATCTTACAGGGGCATTCTCCTAGTAACCCCACCTGCGGGTCCTCAGATGCTCTAAGAAGATGTAACTTTGACTCATTGTTTACCGTTCTTAGAGCCCAGATTTCGTACAGTTAAACTTTAACTCCGAGAAGACTGATAAGCCGCATAATAAAGGCTGACAAACAGAAATGCAGGTGCGTTCTATCCAGTAGAAGAAACGAAAAAACAAAACGAAAGATTATGGTCCGCTTGCCCTATCACCACTTTTGAAATGCATGACTTATTTCAGCTTTTTCCCCCTTTTACTGGCCCGATGGTTCAGTCTCCTGCGTTCTCTTTTGAACTAGCTTTGTCCTCCTCTGCTTTCTTCATTAATTTGTGAAATAAACATTCGACATTTGTTACAACGTTTTTCAAACATTATCATTTTACACCCATAGCAAGCTTCAAAGAATTGCAACATATACGGAAATTGCCTAATAACATCCCTTCATGAGCTGCAGTTACGTTGAGGTATCAAAATGTTCTCAGTAGGCTTTAGTGGCTGCCGAAGTTTTGGGAAATTGTGAATGAGACAGAACGTGCATTTGCTGAACAGGAATTTCCAATTCAAAATCATTATTTAAAATAATGAAAGTGTCATATATATCACAGAGATTTTTAGCATACAGGAAATACTTTGCATTTCAAAACTCTGAAGTTTGATTTTTTGAAATACCAGTACCTGACAGTTAACGAACGGTGTACGTCACCTTGCCTGAGCCACAGACTGCCCAGGAGTTTAGTTATATATGGTTTCTGGCTAGGTCTCTGAGGTGTTTCCTGAAGAGATGATCATTTGCATCGGTGGGCGGAGTGAACCTTCTTTAGCCCCCCACACCCTGGATGGATTGGAGGAGGCCCATCCACACTGGGGAAGCATCATCCAATCCATAGACGGTGTGGGGAATAAAAAATATTAATACTTTTCCTCCCACCTTCCACATTCTTCTGGCTGGGCTAATCATCAAATCAACAGAGGCAGATTAAGAGGAAAAAAAAATCAAAGTTTTAATACTTGTGCACGGGGAACTCACATAAGCATAAAAACCTCAAAGACAGTCACGCAGCCCTGGGTAGAGAAGACCGTTTGTGACCAAGGAGGAAGGGGGCTTACTAGATTTCAGAAATGACAATGGGCAGCTGGCGGGTGGTCATGGAAGAACAGAACTTACATGGCAGGAAAGTTCCTGCCAGGGGACTCGTACACCAGGGGACCCGGGGGCTGCCCAGTTCGCAGACTGGGAGTCCACCCAAGTGATGCTGGGGTGAGCATTCTCACAGGCGTGAAGCCCAGGCTCCCTCCCCAAAGCAGGTTTCTCTGTCTGAATCTCTTGAGCAGCCAAGAGGAGAGGATAAAAGGTTCCTTCTGAGTCTTGTTTCTTAACAAACAGTTTAAAATCAGTATCCCAAAAGGAGGCTTCAGGATGGCAAAACTTGGGTTCTCTCGAAAGGCAAAAAAAGACCCAGGTCCCAGATCCAGTTGTCGGAGGGTCCGCCTTTTCTTTCTGAGCAGGCGTCCGACTGATTGGACGAGGCCCACCTGCGCCGGGGAGGGCAGGCTGCCTTACCCAACCGACTGATCCCAATGTTAATCTCACCCAGGAGTGCAGTCACAGACGTTCCCGAGTGTCTGGCCAAACATCTGGGCCCCCGCGTGGCCCAGTCAAGTGGACACACAAAATTAGTCATCACAACAGATCTCACGTTCTGTCCACATTTTACTATCTAAATTCACAACTGAAATAATGATGAGCTAATTTAAAATTTGTAATGTCCACCTGTGTCAAGCAGAAAAACCTTAAGTGTCTTTCCAGAATTTTTACTCAGTTGGAGTTTAGGCGCTTATTTTGCAACACGGGCATAGGGCCGGGGTAGGTAGGTGAATGTGAGCGGTTTCTATTTATAGCAACAGTTACAAAGCAAAGTTACTATCAACTTAATCCCGCTGCTGAATGCAGGGTGTTCTTTTTCGTAGCAGTTTGTGACTCTCATTTGCACTTTCAGAAAAATTAGTGTATTAAAGCTTAGTTACATTAAAACATCTGGAGAGGGAGATCACTCTCAAAGATCATGTAACAGACACAATACTAAGCAAACTGCACGACTCCATTTGTACAAAATTCAAATGCAGGCAAAACAACTTTCTGACGCAGAGGTCAGGGAGCGGACTGTGAGGGGCTCCAGGCTGCCCTCTATACTTAGGGGTCTCTTCCGTATCTCGATTTGGGTGATGATTACACAGGTGTAACTGTTCATAAAGTGAGTGGTCCCTTGAGAGGTGTGTGCTTGCTATGCGTGACCTGTGGGGACTAAAAACACACTTTTCCTCTCATGTCCTGCGTTCTTCTAGCTGGGCTGATACTCAGATCAACAGACACAGATCATCAGTAATGGGAGGAAATGTCCAAGGTTCATTATGAGTGGACTCACCAGGAGGTATCCCAAGATACGAGACCCCAAAATGCACTGGACAGTCAAGGTTTACATGTCACTATGGACAAAGGACAGGGGTCTAAGATTTCAGAGGAGACAGGCAATTTGCAGGTCGTTGAGGGAAGGCTGAACACAGGACAGACAGGCAAATTCTGGCTCGGCTACCCAGACACAATGAGGCGCAGGGGCCGAGCCAGCTAACAGGTCCCTGCTTGGAGCCTTCCTACCTGCCGTGCCTAACTCACACAGGGCCAAGGTGAGCGCGCTGAGATTTCCTTCCCGCAGCAGGCTTTTCCACCTTAATCTCCTGGGAAACAGGGGGGAGGCTCAAATGCCATTTCCGAGTCTTTTGTGTCTTAATGACCAGCTTAAAATCAATACCCCAAAAGGCAGTTTCAGGGTGGCACCCCTTTGGTGCCCTGCAGTTATAACCCTTTTAAAAATCACTTTGGGGGGAGGGTACAGTCTAGTGTGGACCCCTTGAAATATGTGCTAAGCATGGACAGAGGGAAGGGGAGCAAGCTGACGTGAGTTCCAGAAAAAAGTCAGTCAGTAAGTTTTGACCAACAAGACCAGCTCTGCCGACCACAGGGACACCCGTCTGGAGCCAGCCAGCCCTTCGGCCGCTGCACAGGCAGCTGGGCCACCACAGACGAGGATTCCTGCTGCTCCCCGCTTCTCACTCAGAGCAGGGCCTGCTCCCTGTCTCCCAGTCCCGCCTAAGCAAGCCTGAGGCTCTGAGAATATGCAGCATTTACAACAAAAACATGTTTCCAGTGAGGCGGACTGAGTTAAGATACAATGTGGCATTTCAAAACATGTTGTTCGTTACAATTACTATTGAAGTTAAATAGGAGGTTGGCTTTTTCTACTTATATTTAGGACTTAAAGCATTTGTTACACCAAAAATAAGAATTTTTAAGAAAGAAAAAATAGTTTCGCAGAGTCTAAATGAGTAGAATAATACAAAAATCCCATATATTTGCAGATTCTCTACTTAATTTTAAATTTCACACACCTAAGTTCTCAAAAATTCATCTTGACTGAGCATTTTACAGAGTCCTTTGTTTACTTCTCTTCCAGCACGTGACACGCTGAATCATTTCCGTCGTCAATTCTTCGTCCTGCACACATCAACACTTCACAACAGACGCAGGGAGAACCGGATGGCACGCCTTTGAGGAGAGACAGGCCTGGGGTCATCACACCAGAGGGGTGACGGTGAGGAATTCCAAGTAAGGGGAGCTCTCCAACAAACTCCCCAGCGCTCTCCGCAGCTTGCTTACACTTCTAAATCCCGAAGAATCTGATTTGCATTTTAAAGTACCTGCCATCACTTTGTGGGTATGTAAATAGGATGGCGCTGCCCGCCCCCCCCCCCCGCCCCACCCCAAGGCTCACAGAGAGAGGGCCTGGGGATCCGCTCCTGGTGCTACTTACTCAGGAGCTGGGAGATGCTGGGGAAGGGTGAAACCTCTGTGCGGTCATATGAAAAACACCAAGGACTCTGAGGCCATCCTGAAAGTCCCAGGAAGGTCCTCGGCCTCGGTTTGCTAACGAACTTCCTCTCCTCACCCCTCACGGGCTGCCTGCACGGGGCTCCCATCTCTGTGTTTCCTAGTGACACTGCCTGTCCCAATAAATAAACTTTGCGTTGGATGACCTCGACTCACGCCTTGTGTGGAAAGCGGCTGTGTGTAAAGCAGCCTGCTCCAGGCCCTTCAGAGCACGGGCCTTCTAAGCCAGCGGGTGGGGAGCAGCGAGAGCTGGGCTGGGAGGGCTGCAGACTGGAGCCCCACCTGGCCTGCGTGCATGGGAACCTGTGTATCTGCAGCCACCACCCTCAGGAGTGCTCTGAGGTCCGCCTGCAACACGTGTGAGCCACAGCCTGACTTCCCGTGTCCAGGCAGAGGAAATACATGACAGGCGATTCTTTGCAGGTCCTGGAAGAAATGGACCTCAAGAGTTTTAGCTTTTAAGATTATGATGATTGTTTTCCATGGCAGATACAAACCGTTACCTTTGTAACACAGCCATGTGTTTAAAACCGAGTGCAGTCGGAGAAGTACACTTCCATGGCACTCTGCCAGGGCATGAAGTCGGGTATTCAAAGGTTTTCTAGTCAACATTAGAAAATGTTTTGATGCAACAAAACACATTTCATGCATGAAAGTAACTTGGCCTGAAATGTAGAGAACATGGCAGAGATAGCCCTGAAGAGGAGACCAGTGAAACGGTTACCATCAGTGTTCAGCTAAAAAAGGGAAGCAGACACTGAGCTTGATAAACTGGGGAGCGTGAGCCTGGTTGCTAGCCAGGAGGCTGCGGCTTTGCACCCCAGGGGACCACAGCATTGCTCCACCAAGGGGATTAACCCTCCTCCCTCCCCCTCTGGTGCCAGATTGCTGGGGGCGCGGGGGATGGGGCTGGACCACAGAGGCCTGTCCAGCTCACTGGAAATGAACCCATCCAAAGCCTGCGGATGCCCGGGAAATTGATGGATTCTTTTAATGCTGGACGGGGCTGGGCTGGACTGAAGTGTGGAGCAGACTCGCTGGGCAGTGCCTTCATCCTGGCCCTGCTGAAGACAGGACTGGACTTGCCCTGGCGAGGCGGACGGGGAACCTGCGTCATTAAACGTCATCAACGAGCCACACCACAGAGCCCCATCCCCTCTCAGGAAAGTCCTTCCCTTCAGACAGCACAGGGACCCCACTCCCACCGATAACAAAAAAGATTCTCTTCGAGGAAGGAAGAAAGGCAAACACCTGAAATATTACTCATTCCCCAAAACGGTGGTGGCTTTCACCCTCCTTCTGCCGGTGCCCAGGCTGTAAGGCCCATGACTGTGCCAGGGGTGCTCTGAAGACCCGGAGACGGGGGCTGATCGTCGCTGCCGATGTCCTTGTCGAGCCACGGAGCTGGAAAGTGGGCTGCTGAGGGAACTGCTGAGCGAGCACCAGCACAGAACACGGACGGGCCCATCATGCGCCCTCCCCGCTGGAGGTGAAAACTACCACAGCAAGGAAGCCTCTGAAGGCCACGGATGCCGAGAAGGTGCGTGACCCGCCGTGTCAGCCCCAGGCGGGACGCAGCCTTCAGCAGCCGGAGTAGAATTCAACAGGAAGAGAGGGAAAGCATCCTCTCGCGTTTTATTTGAAATTTCTTACTTCCCGAACGGACTGGTAATATGGTCCATCAGCTTTTACAGAAAGGATCCAAATAGGAATTCTCAGGGAGTCTGATGTCTTTCGAAAAATGCTGACTTTTTTCCAAGACAGTGGGTTCTTGGGGTTACCGTTCTTCATAGAGAACTTTTTGATGCATTTTACCTTTCACAAGGATTTTAACAGCGAGCGGATTGTACTTTCCAAGTCAATTTTCATTTGGGCAGAGAACCTCATTAATTACTCTGCATAAAAAAATATCTGTGTGGAAATATGTGAGGCTTCAGAGATCACGTCACAATAATATAAAAGGATACCTCCTCCCTCACTCTAAGTTCTCTCATTCCCGACAGCCTGGTGAGGGCTGCTTCTGGCTCAGACACGTGTATTTCTTTTAAGCAAATTCATGCTTTTCAATACGAATCAAATTTCTGTTTTTCAATATTAATCAAAGTAAAAAAAAAAAAAATCTCAGAACTGGAAGGTTTTTCCCCAGAACACTGAAAGCAGAATTCTGAGTTTGCCCTGGAACGTGGAGGTGCAGCCAGGACGTAAGGCCCCTGAAAGTGGGCTTCCTGTCAAAGCCACTGACGCTGACGACAGGACTCACACACTCTTGAGTAACAGACTCCACCCCACCGGGTTTCCCCACCCACCTGTCTTAGCTCAGCACTTGGCAGCTACAAAATGCTTTGAGTGTTTCCCAGGTGCAGCTCTATCCCTCCAGACCTACGCTCCCCCTCACCACCCGCTTCCCGTGCTGGGCACTCCCTCTCCTGTTTACTGCCACTCGGTCGGTTCCCTGTCCCTCTGGGTTCCAGGAGGGTTTAAGTGGCAGGAGGCACCAGGACGGACACCCTGCGTGGGTGGCTCCTCTGGCTGCCTCCCTGCCGGTCTCCCTTGGTCAGGGGCTAGCAGATTCTCCTCTAACCAGAGCCACGCCTGCCGGGCAGCTGCTCTCTCTCCTGTGGCTCCTCAGGGGCTCCAGGGCTGGCACCGGGTGCCACCCACCCAGTGTCGGTGTCCCCTGCTCCTCACCATACGGTCTGAGCAGTTATAAAACATTCCTCTTCATTCGCCCTGGAGTGTGCCATCTGAACACTGTCTGGCCCCCGACCAGCACGCTGAAAAGGGTCCCACGCAATGGAAACAAACAGACAATTAAAAGCCACGGTTGATTTCATTTACTGCACAGTTCACATAAGAAAAATGATACATGGCAAACTTCCGGTAATATGCCCCACGGTTCTATTTCCCAATTTCATCCTTAGTAAGTTAAAATTAAGTCTCTCTCCTTTCTGCTCCCAGCCCCGCCCCCGTGAGGTTAGGTAAATGACCACGGGCAGGATTCTTCATTTGCTTAAATTCTACAGGCTTTCCATTTGTGCATATGAGTAACAAATTGTGTTAATTCTATTCTTAAGGGTGGGCAGGGAGTGGCTTCTTTTAATTTTCGCTACAAAACGCCCATCGCTAAATATTTGTAGCTGCAGACCTCACTAATCTCTTCCTATTTGGGTGGCCTCCGGGAGTTCCAGCCTTCTCTAATTGCAGGGTTTCCAGCTTCTGCAGCGGGGGACTGTTTTTGTGATATTCCAAGATGCTGTCAAAAGCGCCTTTGCATCAGAATCACTTCCCAAGTGAGAACCCAGCGAAAAGCAGCTTCCCTTCCTGCATTACCACACCTGAACCTGCCTCCTCCTTGGAACTGCCCCCTCCCACACCTGCTGTCCTGGGTGGGCGACAGAGAGGATGCACACCTATTCGTTGCAGAGTTTTGATTTCAACTTTCACGTGAAGTATTTCTGGATCACATTTGTTGAATCCGTAGACACTCTTCTGGCCTGTACTTTATTTTGAATGCTCTGAAATAACTGTTGCCTATGTCCCAGGAAAACAACTTTCAGAAGTTGGCACATGGATGTCCTACCTTTCCCTTGGTTCAATCAGAAGGAGAACTAACCGACTTCCTTCCTGCTCTGGCCCTATGGTGAGAAGTTGCCCTGAGTGAGGAGAACAGGGACTCTGCCTCTTAAATAACACGATGCCTCTTCTCTGTTGCGCAATGCACGAGCGTCTGCCCTGGCACCGTCAGTGGGCTGGAGCTGTGGAGCAGAACCACGGAGGTGGCATCCACCTGGCCCAGGGAGCTGTTCCCCTGAGATGACTGGACCATACTTACTTCCACTTCAACCCACCATTGCTCAATCCAGACGTGCTTACGAAATGCTTCAGCCTGTGGCTTTATATGCCCCAGGACCACTGAGGGTGCGGGCTCCTCTGCCAGGTGGGAATCGTGTTGTTTGCCGGGAAGAACCCAGAAGCCACCTGGATTCGGACTACGGTCCCTGGGACACCCATCACCGTAACAGGGTCACAAGACTGAAGTCCTTGGGACACCATCACCATAACAGGGTCATGAGACTCAAGTCCCTGTCACAAAGTTTTCCCATAAACACAGAGTGGAAATTGCTGTTACGTAGTGACACATGTATCACATGTGTGTATCACATGGATCACACACATGTGATATGTGTGCGGTGGTGTGTAACAGACATGACTCAGCAGAAAGCTTTCCCTCCAGCCCCGTAAGAGCCAAAGATAAAATTCTGTCCGGATTAGCACCAAGGTAATCAACTTTCCTCACAATTTCTCTTCAATAATTCCATAATCTAAAGATTTAGCCTTCCGAAGGGGCTTTTCTCTGGACGGTGCTGACAGTCAGTCCTTCTCTGTGTCAACTCCCCAGAAACACGAATTCTCAGCACATCTTAACCACCTTCTCAGAGGGCCCTCTGTGAACCATGAGAACTGATGGCCATCCGCCTTCTTTCACTGATTAGAAATAAAAATCTGTAATATCTGATGCATCTTCCCCTCTGACTGTACAAACTCCAGGGGAAAGTGGGAGCTTCCAAAGGTGGGGGGGTGTGGCGGGAGCCCCAACAGGTGCTGCTGCTGCTGCAGGCTCCAGCTTCCTCCTGCGGGGAGCGCGTGGGGTGGGCCGCGGTGGGCGCGGCGCAGCGGCCAAGGTCAAAGGCCACTGTGGCCGGTTCCCAATGATCGGACCCACTCAAGTTATCATCAGCACGCAACTCTCTCCAACACAGAGCAGAACAGTGCCGACCTCCCGGGGTCGCCCTGAGTGAACACCCCGAACCACTCAGAACAGTGCTGCCAGGGCCACGGGCCGTCAGTTCTGACGGAGAAGCGACCATCTCTCTCCTACGTGGGTGAGGGCTCTGCTCTGGCAATTTCTACCCAGTCCTCATGGCAGTCAGCAGCCGCGCTTCTGCATATGAATGCTCAGGCTTTCAGCTTAGCAACAGAAGGCATGATTGGTATTTCTGTCCTGCTTTGACAAAGTCCCACGTTGCTTTCACGACTCCAAATGGGGGCCCCCTGTAAGCGGTCGGCCAGACTCTTGACGTTCACAGTAACTCATCTCGGTGTGGAATTCTTTAAGTTCCTGTCCTGGCCAAGGCGGAACCTCAATGTTGAGCCTCCCTCCGGTGCAGAGTCAACACTGCTCTTCCTCAGACCAGCCGTGTAGAACGTGGGGCTGTCTCAGCTAGCGCAAAAACGCTGCTTCTCAGAACACACGCATGGCTTCTCATCGGTTGCTTTTAAAAAATATTAAGGGAAGAAAAAAGAAAATATTTTCTCTGCCCCATAAAGGGGGGAACCAAATTCCACAGTGCTCAGTATCTCCCTTTGGAAATACGTGTTTCACGGAGTTCAAATGTTCCAACGATGTTGTTTTGAGATCATTTGGCCAGCTTCTCAGTCTATGTCACACACAAGGAATTCTCCCACATAGGATGAGAAACTGGCCACCCGTCCTCCAAGCATCTGCTTTCAGATGTGGCTTAAACACTTGTTTCTTAATAGTTTCAAAGTCCCCAGGCAGATTCGCAGACCGTGTGAAAGCAGGATAATTCTTAGAAGATTCTGGAGGAGCAGAATCTGATCTGGGTCTAGGTCCATTTCTTTGTCCTGATGGCTAATTATAAATTCGTTAGAAAATTTGGGGTGGAAATGCAATCTTCAAGAAGTTTTCACTATTCAGAGAGTATATCAACCTTGTGGGGGATCATTATATAATTTGATACGCATAAAAACCCAGCAAATGTGGGAATTAGGGACCTAAATACTTGAAGTAGTCCACTTAGTTTTTATAATTTACAGCTTATAAAGTTTTCTTCTTCGCTAATTATAACAATTCTGTCAGAATATTTTTTTCAAAAGTGAAAATAATATACGTTAAATCACGGGCACATCATTAAACTTTCAGTAATTTAGCTTCAATGGCTTTGTCAGCAACACTAATTTCATCTTCTACGTGACAGAATAGCACTTATCAAGCTTTTTGACTCGATACAAAACTTGCTTTATGTTCGGGTCCAAAAAATTATGAAAATACTAAAAAAGGTTTTATATCCATAAAAGTATTAAGGAAATAACAAAAAAATATTAGAACATTGATTGCCATATATTGCCTGAATATATCTAGTCCCTTCGTTAACGTAACAAAATATGTATGAATTAGTTGCCTGCTCCTTCATTAGTGCCACGCTCTCAAGTTCACGTGAAGCACTTTTAACAGTATACTTCTCTGCATTAAGTGTTTCATGTAAAGCTAACACTGCTTTCGAGCGTCTAACCATAGCAATGAAAATCATAAAATGCCGTGACCCAGGAAGGACAGGCTCCTCTTTTCAGCATTTCTGAAATGAAGCCCAAACTCAGTTAAACACAGCCTGCTTCTGCATACTCATCACGACACTAAGTCTAGCCCTGAACTATGTAAGGATCAAAAGTTTTCAAGCAGCACGCACGATGCCTAGACTTCACAACGCTCAGGTACAACCTGCACCCTTTAAAGGAGCTAATAAAATGACTGTCTCCCAGGGAAAGTTCCTGTTTGTTCTTCCCATCAGCCTGAAGCCAGTCCTGTAGCTGAAAGCTACACTCCTTGAAGCTGGGAAGAACAGTCAAGTCTGAAGTACACATGTAAAACATCCATCTATTTTGGCGCACTGTAGCCGTTTTCCTTAGACCGAAACTTTGACACCTGTCAGTGATCAGTCTAACAACGTAATTACAAACTTGGCAACGCTCTGATTTTTGCTGAGTACCGCGTAAGTGACTCACAACAACTGCTGCTTGCTCGTCTAGTGAATGTGAGCCAAGACAGTGGAAGAGAGGGAACGACAAGCCAACAACTCCAGGCCTGGCCTCCCCTAGAAGCCATTCTTAGGAAAACTGTACCACACTCTGGCCATCGCTATGATGTGCCCTGGGCCCCGAGACTCTAGTTCCATCTGTCATCGTCTCTTACGGACCAAACTTCCTTTATTCACGTCCCAGGTGTATGACCTTAATCCTGAATTTGATTTTTCTTCTTACTTTTGCTCCCCTCCTACAGGTACTAATCAAAATGTTCCACTAATACTCCCTTTTGTCTATCACTCTCAATTTTATTCAGTCCCCACTACTGACACCCAAACTATGCTCTCCCTTTCACATTTCACTTGTTGTCATAGTTTCTTAGACTCCTTCTCCACATCCGAAGTCATCCTAACTATGACTACCAGATTAATTAATCGCCGTTAAAAACAACTAACATTCAGTGTGTCCTTCACCTTTAAAATGACTTCAATTGTTCTCATGAAAGCAAAATCTGGAATTTTCAAACTAGAACCAAAAACTCTTCATTAACTGATTCTTCTTTACCTGTTGTAACTTACATGTTATTGCTTCTCCAGTGAAATTCCCCTCCTGGCGGCACGCCCCCTGCACACCTGTGTCTGTTATATCCTATCACTGCGCCCTGCCAGGACTCTCCCTCTGCCGTTGCCATGATCATCACCTAGTCTTACTCTACATGCTTGTATTTTTCATGTATTTTTTTAAAGATTTAATTTATTCATTTATAGAAAGAGGGGCAGAGAGGGAGGGAAACATCAGTGTGTGAGAGAAACATAGATCAGTTGTCTCTCGCACACCTTCAACCAGGGACCTGGCCTGAAACCCAGGCATGTGCCCTGATGGGGAATTGAACCGGTGACCCTTTGATTCACAGGCTAGTGCTTAACCCACTGAGCCACACCAGCCAGGGCTCCTACAGGTCAGTAGGGGTCCTGCTTAACATTTACCATTTAAGACTTCCTAAACATTCAATAAATATTTCTTGAACAATTACTGCATCTGTCATTACTTATCAGGATAAGGTAACTTTTGCTGCATAATACCAAAATCTCCACGGGTTAAAACAACGTGGGTAGGTACTGCACATAAACTCCACGGCCATCCCAGGTCGACGGGGAGACCGAGGCATCTCACTCAGACCCCAGGCTGGTGCACCTGGCACTCTTTGGAATACGCGTGTTTCTAAGGTGGAAAGAAAAGAACACGGAGGATCACATACCAGCTCTTCTAGTCCTCAACCTGGAATTGAAACGCATCACTCCTCCTCACCTTCCAGCCCGGACTCTGAGAGCAAGTTTGTGACATCCTGCCACGTGCCCAGAAGGAGGGGCACTGCAGACATGGCTGGGTCACCTCGGGAGCCTTCAGATGACAGGCTGCAGGCTGATCTTCACTCTCCCCTGTTTGCGCAATGACACGTAGCCAGCCTCCGCCGACAGCCCTCCCGTTGGGCCCAAACTGCGCGCTGACAGCTCAAAGCTTCTAACCTGCCGTAAAGGTGAGTTACCAGAGGTCCCGTCACTGAACAAGCAAGCACCTTGGTACCCCCGGTTCTCCACTGTTTATGCTTGTGGGTCATGAGTGCAGTTCACATTCTTTCCAGGGTTTCCAGAATTGTGCTTCCTGAGGCCAAGTGACTAGTGTTGGCCAGGAACTTGGCGGCTCAAGTGGTGTGTCCCCCTGCCTGGCCAGAACGCACAGCGCTGATGCAAAACCCTCACGGGCCCCTTTCCCCTGACCCGGCTACCAGCACATGTCCAGGGGGCGGCCTCACTCCAGGGTGAGCAGAACCACACTCAGCAAGCTCCTTATCAGCCTTCAGGACACGTGGGGCCGAGCAAGAAGCTCGCGTCCATTGTCCTAGACCAGCAGATTTGGGAGCCGCTTGTCTGTGACGGCATCGAGGCTCACTGACTAATCCGGATCTTATCAAGTGATCATTCTGGTAGCGAGAAGCTTTTTGCTCGTTCTCCTGGAATGTTACAGCCACTGCTGCTCCGGTGCTTCCAGCAGCGGAGCCTGGCTCCAGGCTGGCCAGGCCCCAGGGGCTCAGAGCCCCGCCCCCTGCAGAACCGGCTCCGGCTGCCTGCTCGTGCTTTCGAAGCCAGGCTCCCAGCAAGCCCAGGCTGCCCCTGTGCATCGCTATTCCAGCGCTGGTCCATCCGTAAAGATTTTATCTTGCTTATGATGCCCCTTTGATGTTTTAAATTATTTTACCTGACGTTGCTCTGCACTTGGCATGGAAAGGGTGCTTTCAGAACAGGCTCTCCCAGGGCCACTTTCTCCTCAAATGACTCTGATGGCTTTCAACTCTCACCTCTTCCTGTCGGGCCAAGTGTCCGCCAACAAACACTCCACACAGAAGTGTGAGTCAGGGGCTGAGTCAGGGGCTCTCGGCCTGGGTACCGCGGACCTTCAGGCCAAACCGCTCTTCCAGGGGGAAGGCGGCTGTCCCGTGCGTTGTCGGGTTTTTAGCAGCAGTCCTAGCCTCTGCTCACTACATTCCAGGAAACACACACACGCAAGTGGTGACAGTCACACATCACTCCAGATGCTGACAAATGTCCTTCGAAGGAAGGGGGCAAGATCACCACCAGCGGAGATCCAAAGACCTGTAGGCAGCTCGAAAAGAACGAGAAAACATGCTGGGTAACTGTTTAGGGTAATTCCTGAGGGGAGCTGACTTAGATTACAGATCAAGTGTGGGGGAAGTTTTTTAAATCCCCAGAAGTTGTGTTACCGTTCCATCACATCTTGTACAAGCAGAATGATCGCTGACAATTCCAGACCTACGGGTGCCTGGGGCCCAGGAATGCCGGAGAGGGTCCGGGACTTTCTGGTTTCGGCACTGACCGTCCCCAGCTGGGAAAGCCCGCAGTGCGGGGCAAGCCAAGCCGTCGGTCTCCCTGTAGAAGGACTGAGCAACACCCCAGGTGATGTGTTGTGGTGAGTCCATGCCAGCCCTAAAACTTCTGCCGAATCCTCCAGAAAGACATTTGTCTAGCCACCTCTTTCCCCTACTTCCTCCTCTCCCTGAATTTCTGTTTTGTCCCCTAAACCTTGAATGTCTTCACTCATCTCCTCACCGGCATTTAAACAAATGTAGACTTTATACTATTTCTTCTATTTCAAAAGACAAAGAAAACACCCAAAAGGCCTTTTGTGTGTAGAAGAATCCACCACAAATTTGAGAGATTAGAATATCGTATATTCTGGCTCCTCAAATTCCCAAAGCCAAGCTACCGACCGAGTTGCAGATGCGCTTATTTTCTCTCTTCTGTCCCCTCCCCCCACCTCCCAGCTCCACCACTCCACACAACCCCCTCCCCCCTCCTCCTTCCTGTTTACTCTCCATCTGAGTATTTTAGATCTTGGATTCATTTCATGAAGTTTGTTTGTTTGTATTCTGGAATGTGTAGTGAGAGCATGTTTCTTTCACTCTGTCAACCACGGGATGGGGATTCGGAGGAAAGAAAAATGTGTTCTGGCTGCAGGGGGCAGGGGGCTTTCTCGCCAAGAGAGGAGGCAAGAAAAGCAAAGGCGTGGAGATGAACCGATCCTGGGAAAATGGGCGGGGCGGGGGGGGCACAAGACACATTTCCAGGTTTAGACTGGGGATGCAGTGAGGAGGCGCTTCAACACCCAGAAACGGACACGGGACTTGTCCTATAAGCGGTAAGAAGCTATGGAATGCTTTTCAGCAACAGAGTGATGTGACTAAAATAAAACTTTTATATCTTTTTAGCAAGCAATTATTTCCCTTTATTTTAATTATTTCAGTCTCATATCACTTTCTCATTCATCAACCTAAAATATAATCTCAATATTTAGTTCCACGTTAGTGCAAAACTCTTCACGTTACGAATTATATCTTTTTTCCTCTTCATTAGCTAGAGTAGTTTTAAACAGACAAAAAATATAAAGTTTCTTAAGTAGTTTTAATAAATTAATGTTATTATTCAATATAATATGTATCCTATTATTCAATATAATGTCTATCCTATTATTATTTGAACAAGTTGCTACTGTCAGAAGCCCAAACAAATGTAACAAAACAAAATGCAAAATGTCTAAAGTGGTAATACCACCTCGGTTTTTATCTCCTCTCCGTGGGCAAGCAGGTTCTTTCCAGTGGGAATAAAATAAATGAAATGGGTAAGGACAGGATATGGAGCGCACCTCACGTTGGAGGGGCTCTTGAGCTTTGGGGGCAATGCTCAGGGAGATTCGAGGGTCGCCCCTCATGTGCCAGAGCAGCAGGGGCCTCACTCAGGAAAGGGCGCAGCGACTTCCTCTCTCAACCCCCAAGTGCACTGTGGAAAGTTACCTGCAGTCTGTTGAATCATCCGGGAGTGAGGGGATTGCCTCTCCTTCTGAATTCAGTTCTTTGCTAGTGTTAAAATAAGAAAACTTCTTGCTGATTTTTATATTGTGTGTGTGTGTGTGTACCACACATGCATGCATATACTCAAGAATATTTTTACCTTCCTGCTACTTTTAGCCTCTTTTCTGTCCTTGGCTCATTTACATACATAATTTGAGCTAGAGCTCCAGATACATTGTACTTATTTGCCAGCTAAACGTTGTCAAAGGAATACTACTAAGCAGCTGATATTTTCCATCTGTATTATAGATTTTCTCATGGGACAGAATACTGTTGAAAATAGAATCCTGTATAATGTATCCACAAGCTGGCAGGCCTGCATCTACGTTCTTTATTCCTTCGCATAAAAACCCATTAATAAGTTCCTATTTAAGTTCAACGGAGAATGAAAATGACCCCTACTGCACTGTTCTGGGGTCACTACACAGAAACTACCATACTGTACCCACACCGCGTCTCTTCGTCTTAAGCTCTTTTCTTTTTCTTTTTTCTGTAGTCATTAGTTTATTTTAATGAGTAAAAGAGAAAGAATGAAAAAAATTCCCATGACTTCACTAATATAATTTCCATGAACTTACAATGGCTCCAAGCTAAAAGCAATAAAATTATGACCAACATACACAGGATACGTGTAGCCAAGTTGCTGGAGATATCCATTGCCCCAATTATTTATGCTTCTTTACGTAGGTCTGACTGACTTTCAAATAACAGGTCAACAAGAATTTTGCTGAGCACTAACGGGTCTTTTCATAAATCAACTCACGGTCAGGCTGAAATTTCCACCCTGCAGGAGTCAATCACCCTTTGAAGCCGATGACTCAGACCCATCTACTTTGCTGATCCCGAAACACTGTTCCTCGGGAGAGCAGGACTGCCACCCTGGTGAATCAACTGCACCCACTGGTAGGAGGCATTCAGGCCCGGCTCCATCCAGGCCCGGCTTGCTTCTCAGCATCTCCTGCAGTTCCTCCCCGTACGTGTTGTAGCGTCATCTCCGAGCTGGTTTCCTGTACTGTTTGCGGTGGGTGCCAGCAGCCACCGAAAGCATTACTAATGGAAGCATCTACGGAAGAGAGCGGCACTCATTCCTACAGTCACCAGTGTCCTGAACTTCCCACGGACCCACTGTCCCTAAGTCATTCCCAGTGACCAGGCCACTGGGACGTGCTAACCTTCCAGCCCTCGCTACCTGAACCTCTGACTGCGGAAGTTAGCTAACACTGCCCCGACCAGGGTGAAGCACTCTCCCGGTGCTGAGTGTTAAATGAGGCCCCAGAGGAAAGGCTGCTGCCTCGTGGGACAGGGACAAAGTGGACGTTGGGTAGAAATGGCCAAGCGTTTAGTCTCCCATAGAGATCGGCCATCGGATACGGTTGCTGGAGGAGAGGGGTGAGACTTGGGTGGTTGGGGAGTCTCTGGCCCCCCAAGCGATTCCTGAAGGGGGCTGAGAGCTGCAGGCACCCCCTCACCCCTGCCCCCAGCAGCAGAGACTGTGAGTCCTTCACTAGGGAGATCGGGCTGCCTGTGGCTCCAGCCCCTAGAAAGTAACAAGAAAGTAACAAGTGATGCTCTGTTCCCAGCTATGCTGCCTGTATCAGCTGAACCCGGAAAGCCAATCACTTTCCAAGTTGACAGCAGGTCTCCAAGATTGGCCCGATCACGTCTGTACTCTTCCAGCGCACCGGAGTCAGACTGGAACAAAACGGAGCATTTTCCCCTTTTCCTGGCAGGTCATTCTGTATCAGCCTCAAGCCCTGAAGACACAGAACACAAGGTCAAAATTCTCTGGAAACCTCCCTCCACCTCACATTGTACCTTTGTAGACCAAACAGTTTTGGGGTTACCAGCTCGGTTACGCGGCAGCACGAAACTACCCTCCCCTGTACTAACAAAATGAACAAAAATAGTTTTTAAATGAAGATAGAAAGGAAAAGAAAAAAAAATCCTTCTCAAGCTGCAACCAAATAAGGAAATAAGAACCAATGAAAACTGTAAACCTCAGATGTGAAGCTGAGGAGAGAAACAGGGCGCAAAAGTGACTGTGGCCTGCTGGGGCCCCGGGCCAGCGTTTTCGCTCCCAGAATCAACCCTGGACAAAAAAACATGACTCCAAAACTCTAAATTCTCACTAAAGTCTGCCACTTGGAAAAATGTGAACTGTGGAGAAGCAGGCAGGCCTTTCGATTTTTCCCCCTCTAACTAGGCTACATGGTTTGAGTTTCTCTATAATGAGCGAGCACGCATTACTGTATCCAAATAGGGATTATTTACGTGGAAAATCAAAATGAGACGTGAGAAATCGCCCCATGTGTCAGACACACACAGCACCCACGGGAAGGCATTAGGACGGCCTGCGGGAACGTCAGAGTTGAACTTGGCCGGTGTCCTTTAGGCCGTCAGGTCTTCAGCTGACGTGCTTCCGAAAAAGAACCATCTGACCGGAACCAAGTAATGGACGGCGTGTTGTGTCAGCTGTCTGCATGGGCGTATTCTCAGAGATGAGAATGTTCATTTATCACCTTATTATTTTGTTTTATTTCAAGGCTGTACATTGACATAAGAGCTTTTCTCCCCCTAAGACCTCCATGCTGTGCCTTTTTTCCCCTATGAATTTATAGTCCAGGTCATGTCCGTGGCAAATGGAAAGCATGTATTTATTTCACTTTCACAGTGTGCGATCTCGCTCACCCAATCGTATAGGGAGTGGCCACATCCTCACTCTCATCCTTCACTGGGAAATGCCAGCAGCTGAGCAGCTAATTACTTTACCCAGCGCTGGGCCAGGCGCTGTGGGAGCCCCGTGAGACGAGCCTGCTCCCGCGGGGGACAACACAGTCCCGGGAACATCAGCCAGCAGCGGATGCTCCACGGGGAACTACCGGCTGGGGCCTCCCCGCAAAGCGCCCCCTTAGGACCCCCTACGCACTACCATAGCCCAACTCTCATGGCTCCAAGTGACGGTCCTCGCCGCCTGCCTGGTCCGCATTCAGGCATCAGGGACCAGGGAGGTTCTGACAATGACTCTCCTCCCTCCACGCTTCCTCCTCCCACCCATCCTGCTTTACGTGGCTAAACCTTAAAAGAAAAAAGCAGGAAGAGTGCTGGGGAGGGGGGGAGACTTGGGTAAATGGGAGAAAGAGCACATGTGAGTAAATCCAGCCCTTACAGACCATCCTATGTTAAGGCCTCCCCCCTGCCCCGCACCTATCCTCACTGACCGGGGCTCCAACATCCCAGGGCAGGAGGATACATCTTGGCACAAGCAGGCAGGGTTTTGCCCTTCGTCTTTTTGTTTCATTCCGGCCGTCTGCAGGTCAGATGACGCCTGAGCCTTGATGTGTTCAAAGGCTAACCCCTTCCAGAAACACGCTCACGGAGACATCCGGAGCTGCTTTGCTAGTCATCCGGTCACCCTTAACTCCAGTCCAGGTGACACGTAAAATTAACCATCGCGCTTCATCAACTCCTTCTGTGACCTGCCAATCTCCTGGGCCCTTTTATACCTCCGTTGTCTTATCTGTGAATTGGTGATAGGTGAGAACTAGCAACATCAGGGTCACTAAGAGAGAGCTGAGTATGTGCAAGCACTTTATAAACATTAGCACAGTATAAACACACAAAGGCAGCCCGATGGGCCGGCTGCACCCGGCGCAGGCTGACTTAGGGTCAGTTTGCCAAATCGGAGAGATGCGGCTCCTCCGCAAATCTGTGCGCGTGCGTTATGTCCAGGCAGAAGGAAACCGGAGCAGAGTGGGCGGGGTGTCCAGCACGAGGGCTAGTCTGCAGGAAAAGCAAGTCAAAGCAGAAAAGTTGAGGGAGCGACTCGGTGTCCAATCCCAAGCAGTGTGAGAAAGATTACATTCCCAGTGGGTAGGGACCCCAAAGGAACACAGAGGAAGGTGTTTACAAGGAATTCTGGGCATTTCTCAGCATCATCATGGTTTCTTGGCCCGACTGACAAAACGTGACCGAATTAGACAGAAGCCTTCCCCAAACTATCGTTGACACTCCCAAGCATTGAGGACCAAACACGACCAGCAGGAGAGGACTTCTGTGCCTGGTGGGGACGCCAGACAGAAGCGGCACCCGGTCAGCCAGCACCCCCATGCAGGGTGCGGGGGAAGCGGCACCCACCAGCAGTGGTCTACAGAAAGCGGGTTTCCTCAAGGGAGCCGAACTGAAGGGTGTGCACACACGTGCTCCTGAGTGTGCAACAGAAACACTCCCAGGTGCCTGCGGTACCGCATTAGCGGCTATCTACAACCGGGGAACTTCAGGTTTGGGTTTTCGTACGTGTGCCCTCAGGCGAGCGAGGACTGGGTATCTCATTAGAACGGCATCTATGAGCAGCCATGTCCTATCCCCCTGTCATACCCCCATTTAGGGATTCAGTCCTTGTCCCGTGGACTCGGTCCCTAGAGAACGACCTATTTTCCTGCGCCTTGCACATCCCACGCAGCTGAAATTATGCCCTGCAACCCAAACTCCTAAAGCGAGGGCTTTCAAATTCTGAAGCCACAAAAACCTTTCTTCAAATGAAATGTTTTGAATCCCAACATAAATTCCAATTGACAGCTAACATAATGAGCAAAGAAAATATCATTACCTTTAGATTTGACCCTGGACTTTTTTTTCTAGAGAGAGAAGTTTTTTGTTTGGGGTTTTTCATTTTGTTTTGGGTTTTGTTTTGTTTTGTTCTTGAGAGATAAACTATGGCCAAAGCCAGGAAACCCAGTGCTTCGTTGCCCCCCACAGAAGGTTTGCATGTTGGCTGGAGCTGAGCATGAAGCATAAGGAAAGAGAGAAAAAGTCTGTGTTCCTGGAGCAGTCTGGAAGGAAAAGGGGGGAGAGACCTGCTGCAGTCATGAACGGCTGGGTTCTGTGGTATTTTACATGTGTGAACACACACACACACACACACACACACACACACACACACAGAGTCCGGCACAACTAACGCCCCTATTTATTAACAAAATCTCTTATTACAGAATCATGAGCATGTCTTTCTGTAACACAACAACATCACACTCAAGCACACCATCTGACATTTCGGGTGAAACGTTCAAATTAAAACTGTACATTATTACACTATTATTGCCCGACCCGCCACACTCCAGCAGGTGTTACTGCTGCCGGACCCCGTGTGCATGTCAACGGAAGTTACCATCACATGCGGGTCAGAAACAGCCTACAGGTAGAGTCTCGAGACCCAAGCCATAGAGGTGGCCCTGGTAATTTTCAAAAATAATTAATAGGTTTTAAGTGGCGAGGGCCTTGGAACTTGGTGTGGGCTTGAGCCACATTTATCCAGGTTTTGAATGGGAGGTAGGTTTGAGGTAACATTCAGAATACATCGATGAAAGCTGGTCTCTCCGTTGGAGATGCATGTGGGGCCCAGAAGCCCACCTGCTGGCCAGGTTAGTCCCTCTGGGTGGCCCCTGAGCCACCTCCACGCGTCTTCCAAGGAAAAGAACTGGATGACCTTTACAGCTGGCGTTCCTTTGTTGCGGTTCCCACCAGGTTCAAGGCCTGTTTTTCCCCTGCTGAACACATTTAAACAGAGTGAAGTCTCGTACACCATTAGTCACTTTTCTGTTTCTCCTTATTGTCCAGGTCCAAGACTGCACAAGGAAGCACTCTGATCACTCAGAACCACACAAACTAACCATTTTCCTCCTGACGTGAAGTACTAGTCTTTGATTGGATAAGCAGACTATCCCTGTGAAGGGTTAAGTTCGAGATGCCACGGGAAACTCAAATAGCAGGGCTTCACCTTTGGTAAGTTACCAGTCTAGTGGGGAAGAAAGACAAAAAAGGAAAAAAATAGAGACCTCTTATAACATAGCGTGTTACATGTTACAAAACAGGTATAAAAACAGGTACACGAACGCACAGTGGGGGCGGGGGACACAAAGTCTGTTCGGAAAATGCATCACTTGCCAGAAGCGACTCCCTCCCTGACTGATCCTGAAGGACGAGTGACAGTGAGTCACACCGAGAGAGGAGACAGAGGGGATGGAGGATGGGGGAGGGGCACTGCTCCGGACAGAGGGCCAGCCTGGCCCCGCACGTGGGGCGGTGACCGAGCCGAGCAAATGGGCCTCACACCCCACTGCAGGCCAGGCTTTCACGTGAAGAAAGAAATAAGGCCAAACTGGCAAATCTTTATTCTTTTAACCAATAAAGCCAAGTTTAAAAGTGTCAAGGTTTTGTGGTTGTTCCTGCTACATTTGTACACTGTCTTCCTCAGGGGAATGCAACCCGCAGTCTCCCACCGGGCTCTCAGGAACAAGGCTGTGCCTGGCGGGCGCCCCCGGCAGACTCGGCAGCAGAAATCCCACGGGGTACAGTGTCCCGGCTACAGTCAGGAGAGACGCACGAACCGAGTCGGGCCACAACATGCTGCACAAAGAGAGCTTCAACCGCTTAAAACCTCACTCATCGTTCCTGATTATAATTCCATGTGTTTCTGAAAGCTTTGCAGTTCAACCCTAGCATTTGGCTCAGGGCTGACACTTGGACTTTCCCTTCAAAACTTCCTAAGAACTAGAATCAGGTAGAACCGGTTTAGCAGATTTGGTGGAGGGTGAGT
Source organism: Anoura caudifer (assembly GCA_004027475.1). Classification (NCBI taxonomy): domain Eukaryota; kingdom Metazoa; phylum Chordata; class Mammalia; order Chiroptera; family Phyllostomidae; genus Anoura; species Anoura caudifer. The sequence continues at coordinate 104,978 of PVKU01004652.1, read as the reverse complement.
TACAATCTCCTTGGTTGTCCACACTGCAAAGGCTCGCCCCACGCGGCTGGGCGCTGGGCTGGAATGTCAACATTCGCAGAGGTGCCGTCAGCGAAGGCGGGGCTGGGCTCCAAGGCGTTCAAAACAAGTAACTCAGAAAGGTACTATTTTGTAACACGACTTCTCTGTAGCCGATTCTGAAGGTATCGACCGCACGTAATTTTATTTATCTGGTCTCTCTCGGAGACAACAACCCTCGGAGCTGCAGACACTGAAAATGTATTTTTTTTTTTTTAAATGACAGGCCATGAAAAATTCCAAGGGCGGTGGAATTGCCTGAAAAGTCATATAAAATTATAATCATTTGTAGTTCTACCAAGCAAAGAGAAAGAGTACTCATAAAAATCCCACAGAAAATCGTGAAATTAAAAACTGGAAAAACACATGGCATTTTAGTACGATGCATTTTAACGTGCCAGTACAAAGTGGCCCTGCAGAGGACAGGGGAGGCTTCGACATGCCCTCACGGAGGCAGGGAATTTTGATCCTGGGAAGCGCTTCAGACATCACCTGCACCGACCTCTTGATTTCACAGATGCGAGACTGAGGCCCGTAAAAATAAACGGCAGGCCTCGATTCGCTGGAGGGGCTGCAGGGGCCTCCAGTGCTAGATTTCGGATGGACGTCATGTGGAGGGATGCCTTCTGGGAATATTGAACCATATGTTTTCCCCGATCTTACCCTTTGAACTAACACGCTCCTTTCAGGTTCAAAGGCACGAGACAACCCCGTCTTTGGGGAACCAAAGTCTAAGGGGAGCAAATTCTTAGTTTCCACTCAAAAGCTACGGTCCAGATCAAAGAAAGTAGAGATGACAAAATGTTACACACTCAGGGAGAGCCATTGCTTCGTTCCCTCTTTCCCTCCAGTGCCTTCACATATAAGGAGGAAAAACATCCTTCGGGATGAGGGAGAAAAGGCAGCATTAAAGAGGAGGGCAGTTAAGAAAGCAGAATTAACTGACATTCACGCCAGGAGGAAGACAATACGTCAGCAGACGGGTTGGGGGTTTTAAAGCAAAGAGGACCTGGCGCCTGCTCACAGGGAGGCAGCAGCCTTGAAGGAACCTCTGGGCTGGAGGCCAAAAAGGCCCCCCGAGGACTGCAGACAGAGAAGGACTACGGTGGTCTGTGAGGTCGGCACAGAGTTGACGGGGACAGGGTGCGGGGGCCACAGACCCAGTGGTCTCATGACAGGACAGGCACCAGCAGCAGGCCCCGTGAGCTTCGTAACCAGGGCTTATAGAGCAGCAAACAAGCAGACTGGACACACACGCCTCGAGGTGTGCCGGGGGCCCTGAGGCCAACCAGGACCCCGCCTTGCCCTCCAAGGCCAGGCCTTCCACAGGGGCCTCCCGCCTGCTGTGAGCTGAATGGGGTGTCCCAAATTCAAACGCCGATGTCCTAACCCGTGGTACCTTGGAATGTAAGTGTATGTAGAGAGAGGTTTTTAACGAGGTGATTAAGTTAAGATGAAGTCCTCAGGGCGGGACCCAGAGCACAATGACAGGAGAAGAGGAAATCTGGACACAGACCTGCGTGGAAGCAGAACACCTTGTGAACATAAAGGCAGTTCCCTAGAAGCCAAGGACAGAGGCCTCAGAAGAAACTGACCTTACCGGAACCTTGACCTTAGACCTTCAGCCTCTAGAACGCGGAAAAAAGTGTCTGTTGTTACAGCACCCAGTTTGGGATGCTTTGTTACAGCAGACCCAGCAGTCTCCTACACCATCCTAAACACAGATGCCATTCTGAGGGAAGGGGAGCCATGTATTATTTATGAAATGACTGTGATTAAACCTCCCCAAACAGACTCTCTTAGAAATTCCAAGATTATGTGTTCTGCCATCACAATAAAAATTCAGTTTAGGACTATTACGAAAAAATAAAAACGAAAACTCCTCTGACCTTTCTATTATCATTCTGCACCTCAGAGCCTATACATCCTGCAGGGAAATTACTTTGCACGCATTGCATAAAGTCACAGGCATGAAATAGGCAGCTATTTACTAAACTACAGAACTCTTAAAAAGAACAGCAATTCCTGCTTGTAAAGTGACTTTCCTTATTAGTCAGTTCACTAGAAGATTATTGGAATAGATTGACCTTTGTTATTTCAGTTAGAAAGCTAAATGAATTAAGAAGTTGGGACAAGGCTTTTTTTTTTTTTTTTTTTTTTTTTAAGTGAACTACTTTGGCTGTTGGTTTGATGGTAGACCCATTTCTAAGTCATTCATACATTTGTCAAACGTGGGAGGCAATGTAAGGAAAAACCTGGAGTCATGGAGAATGGCAAGCAACCCTGTTTCGCCAGGAGAAAAGTTGGTGGCCTTAGGCAATTTACTAAACCTCTCTAAGCCTTCATTTCCTTGCCTGTAAAATGTGCTTAAAAGTAACATTTCCTTCTCAGGGGTTTTATGAGTGTAAAATTAATGGCACCGAAAAAAGTACAGTAAGGGCTGAGAAAAGTGAGAAATTAGTTTCAAATATCAACTGGGACCAGACAGACTATAGAGAGTGCCTGATGTCCAAACTGTAGAGTTTGCACTTGACTTTTAGGTAAGAAAGACCACTAATATCGAAGTGCTATGGTTGCAAGGGCTCAGCGTTCTGTATTTTATATAATTATAGTTTGAGGACAATTGTTTGCTGTTCTTAAGTTTGGGGTTCAGTGGAACAAAGTGGCAAGACACTTGTCACTTCACAGTAAAAGTCAGTCATATATTCTGCTTTCCTAGCCTGGTAAATTACCATCCTGACATCGAAGACGCGTTCTATCTTACCCACCCAGATCCCCATCAGAGATGAAGGGCTCATTCTCCCAGCTGCTGGGGCGCTCATAGCAGACCTTCATCTGCCTGACATTTGGGGGAACTGCCTCCCCTAAGGAGAGCCACTGCACCCCAGTGTATCACCCCAGAGGCAGCTTATCTCTAGTGACTGAGAAAGGGGTCCCTGTCAGCAACTGACAGAGGATGCAGAGACCAATCATGGCTCACGGATATTCACGCATGGCGTGGCTCATTATGTGGGTGCAACCCGGAAATCGCTGGAGGTCGCACCTGAGAGAGGTAACCTTGAAAGAATGTGGTGTGAGAAACCTTTCCAAAGAGCAGAGCTCTGGGAGGTACATCCGGTCATCCACAGTGTGTGGGAAAAGCACAGACATTAAACTAAGCAGACAAACCACCAGGCAGCGACGTTAGCTATCCTGCTCTGTCATCCCAGCGGTGGGACAGCAGGTGCCTGGCTGGGTTGGCCACAGTGGCAGGGACGGAGGCTCTGCGGGGCCAGACAGCATGGCTCTCCCAGCAGCAGAGGAAGGACCGCCACTGCTACCTGGTCCACTCCGGTGACGGAGCCCAATGATGAGCCCCCACAGGGCTCAACCTTTGAGCCCACCAGTCAGGCAGATGACGGCAAACTGAGTGCATTGGACACCTTCCACCCGGGAAGCAGCAGTGATTTATTTTGATAAAAATAGACTCGTATTCTCATCATGGGTTTGCATTTTCCACTGCAGGGTCTCGGCCAATAGCACCACCTGCGGAGTTAAAGACTGTTTAACCTACTGGCACTGGGCACTTCACAGCAAAGGACGCACAGGGTGAGCCATGACCATGGGATTTGCCGGCTCTATACCACCCAGGAGCTTCTGGCCTCTCAACACGATGGAAAAAGATGATGAAACCCAGGTAAAGCACCAGCTTGGAGGGAGTAACTGGGAGGACTGGGTGCCATCTCCCAGGGTGCAATGCACATTCTAAATCAATGACTTTCACATGGTGCAATGTTTTCAACACGTGGAACTGTTGGACCCAGAAGCTCAGTGGTAAGAAGAGGAGACACTGCCACCGCCATCGCTAGTGACACCGGTGAATTTGTGCATTCCCTTCCGACAACTCTGAACTGTGAGGGTTTAGAAGGCCTGGGTCCCAAAGGGGGGGTGCTGGCACCAGGGGGCACAAAAAGACTTCCATTCAACTCTAAAGATCAGTGGCAAATGGGTCACTTCGGGTTTCTCGTGCCACCAGACCAGGAGTCCAGATGAGGAATCACCATGTCGGAAGGGATAAATTGATCCTGACCACAATGGGGAAGGTAGAACTACGTTTTGAACAAGGTAATCTGCTTTGCATTCCAGCGCACAAGGTCTGTGGCCCACAGTAAAAATGCAGCAGTCACGGCAGGGAGAGCACACTGAGCAGGGCTTGGACTTTTTAGGAAGCGGGGTCCGGGTCCTCCCACCAGGTAGGCGACCAAGAACAGTAGAGAAGCCAGCGTAAGATGGACGTAAAGGGTGCAGGGCGCTGGAGCAGGGAGACACTGCCAGAGCGGCTCAGAGACCCACTGCAGGACTTTTCGGGACTGAAAGCCCCCAGAAACCTGAAGGAGCCATGTCCAAATCTCGTACAGAGACGTGACTCGGTGGTGCCAGTGGCATGTGCTGCGACTGTCACCTAGCTCCCCTCCCAGAAGGAGGGACTCCTTCTTTTCCCTGCTGAAAGCGCTTCCCCGACAGACCCCTCCAAGGTGAGCCCTCCTCCAAAGGCCCGTGGTAAAAGAGAGCTGCCCTCTCGAGGGCAACCTGTCTTCCCCGGAGGCTCGCACTCAATGACTGATCAGCGCGGGAGGTGAAGAATCGCTCAGCCCAGGTCCTGGGAGTCATATTCTTCAATAATATGTCACGGGGAAAAATCCCTTGCCATTATGTTATCCTTTAGAGATGCTAAAGATTAAACATAAATTTACTCTTAACATATCTGTGTTGCACTGAAGAAAATAAACACTAATATATCCTCTTTCATCACTGCTCTCCAGAAAATGAAATGTCATCCTGTAATCACCTTTAACGGCTTTCATTTTTCAAAAGAATGATGATGTTTGATAACAACGAATGTCCATAATGCTAGAGACCGACAACCTATTTGTCTATTGAATGGGCATGAATGTTTTAAGCTGGGTGAAAAGAGCATATTTCAGATCATCTTCAGTTCTTTCCTATTGTATTTCTCCATTATGTTTCTGCAAGATTTAATGCCAAGCTGAAATCAGGAGAGTAATGTTCCATCCTTCCCCTTAAATAGTCCCACAGCATGTCTCCAAACTTGTTCTAAGGCACAATCGACAACTGCAAGTGGAGATTAACTGCTCTTCCCACGGAGACACGTGACCACGGCCGTCCAAAACGCCGCCGCTGTCTGCGCACCTCAGCAGCAAAGTTGCAACGCAGCCCGGAGTGAGAATATTCCTGCTGTCGCATTACTGGCAGGTGGAGACCAAACAGTGTTTATGCACTACACACATGGGGGCTATTTCAGTGGGGCCAACTTTACAGATTGTTTGCAAAACATTCTCTTTACATCTGTAAAGTAGTGTTGACTATTGTTTTTTCATCTTACATGCTTCATGAAGAGCTGTGATTGCTCTCCCTTTGGTTATAAGCCGTGTGAACTGAACCTGGCTTTATTTCAGCCCTTCAAAAAGAATCCCAACAAATGGAATATAAATTGAACTGCACTCAAGAATGAAATCACCTAGCTGCCATGAATCACCACTGGAGATTTTAAAGAACAAAATATTCACGTGTGTGCGTGCGTGCGCGCGTCCTACCACGCATTCCCGCTGAGGTACCGTTGGGGGAAGAATCCCACACTGCGGACCCCTCTGGAGCTCACCTGGTGCTCTCCTGCTGCTGACGTGAAGATTAGTACTTTCCTCCTTGACAGTCAGAGATGCTTGGGTGTGATGATGTTTTATGACTTTTCCTCTCCCCACTCACTAAGCTTTAATAGAACAATATTGTATTATGGTTTGTATTACATTATTTTCAAATATTTAACATATTTGAAATATTTTAGTATGCCAGTAGCTTCAAGCATAACCCACTTCTTCCCGCTTTTTAGGAATTTAAGTAACGTCGATGATTCTTACCTTTTAAATGATAAAGTCCATTTAAAAAAAGGCGCTATCGCTGTTTGTGAAATACAAATTCTACTCTCCATGAAGACTTGGTGTGTAATATTTAAAATAGCTGTACTGAGAGGAAGTTCTTGAATAAACGCTTCCCTGTGTAGCAGCTGGAGGCTCCTCTCCACAACGCCGTCCGGGAAGCCGTTCTTGCTGACCCTGCCTGTCCTCGGTCTTCAAGGGGGAGTCAGAGGAACAGTTTAGACGGGGCTGTGCTACTGGGGGCACCTGCCTGTATCACAAAATGCACCGAACCAGCAGTGCCCTTCAAAACAGTTTTTGTAAACAGAATTTTGGCTTTGACTGACGCCTCCTCACTGCACTGAAAACACAGGGCTTCAGGTTGCATCTCCAGTGCTTCCCAAATTATTGCTAAAACTTAACTGACAGTTCAACGATGGACTTCTTTGCTTCTGTTGTTCAGGGTTATGCTTGTAGTTCTAGGATTGTTTGCTATTGTTTTAAGGTGTTTCACTGGTCTCTATATGAAGGTATTATTAAATATCATTTAATCACATATACCTTCATAAAAACACAGGTGTACGTATATGTACATACATGTATACACACATACAGATCAGTATAAAGAAAATTATGCTTAAATGGTACTCAAAAACCCTTCATATAATATATAGCTATAAAAATGATAAAAGATCTCTTAACTCTCTATAAAAATATGCTGGTTTACCAAATATGTCTTTATTTGAATATAGCACTCTTCTAGAGTCCACAATGCAACTATGTAAAAATATTTTCCAGGCAAAGACTCTAAACACCAATATATAGCACAATAAAGTAATTAATTTTAGAGATCAGTATAAGAACAATAAATAAAACTGCTCCAAGGAATCTGGTTCAACTGACTTATCAAATAAAACTCCCATTGGACTTGTTATGCAACAGCATTTAAGAAACAGAAGCACATTAAGTATGACACTGAGTCGGGGGTATTGTTTACCTCTGTGAATTGTTAGTAAAAGGTAGTATTTCATGATGTTAAGTTTCAGAACATTTGCTATTTTTTTGTTTTACTGGGATTCTGATTTACCTAGTTACTTCAATTTAATTTAAGATAGAATGGAGTACTCATTTTATTTCTAGCAACATGTAGACTTGCCAAAACAGATGGGAATACTTGACAATTCTGTCTAAGAAGCTGCCTAAGATCAAACTGAGAAAGCCTTCATGCTTGGGTCCAGGTGGATGATAGATAGGTTCCCTCACTTTCCCCCACAAGGGGAAATATGTATAATTAACTACATTCAATATATATAATTGAATACTGTATACAGTGACTCATATCTTAAAATGTGTGGCAAATATCAAAATCACCACCCTGTGCCCTTGTGTAAAACTAGATCACAAATAATAAGACAGATATTAAAATTATCTTCTCTATATTTTGAGCTGCCTGAATGTCAATAACATCATGAATTAATTAAGCTTAATGCACATAATTATATGTGTATAGTTCAGAAGTCTCTATAACTGAAATCAGGCACTAGCCTGCAAATGATCTTTTTATTAAGTTAACAGCATAATTTTCTCAACTGATTTTGCCCATTGTGAAGGCTGACTGACTGACTGACTGACTGTGTTGGGTTCGGTTGCCGGCCAGCGAATTTTTACCCCCACTGAGCCGCCTTTACGTGAGAAGGATGCTCCCACTCCACTGACACTGGGCCAGAGCGTCTGCTGGGCTCCACGACACATGGGCCACGGTGGCAGCGCGGGTTCCAGTCCCAAGCCGCACTTTCTTCTGCTCACCTACCTGGAAGCCTCCGGTTTCTGAGGCAATGGGACCACGCCCTGGGGAGCCCCTATCCCTCCACTGAGGGAGCCTCCCAAACCGGTCAATATACACACGAATAGAAAATAACACCACTCTCTGCCCTGTGATAATTTTCTAGTTGTTTCTTACGCAGCAGTTGCTGAGCAGTACACTAACCAGAAAGTGTAGCAATAAGTAAGAGATCACTCACATTAACGACAAAACATAAGATTTACAAGTAAACTTTCAAAGGAACATGTGAAAGCACCATCAGATCATCAGATGTCGGTAATGTTAAGGTTGAAGGTGAGGCTCTGAGTAAGTGAACAGCGCTGCGGACCCTCCACCTCAAATTACAAACACGCCAATTCCACCCAAATGACAACGTAAATTCAGCATAGTCTAAAAAATTTAAATCTGACTTGATTTTTTAAAGAAACAAGATAAATTTATGCAAAAGTTTATACAAAGGAATACCATTCTGGCAATAGTTAAATCAACCTCTAAAAAGAGGAGAGAACAGAAAAATACGTTAGCAGAAGAGAATAGAATTTAGAGATATATGGGTGTACCTATATAAATTACTAGGGGTAAAAGTAGCACACGTCCCTGCTAGAAGGGTACATTTTGGTAGATTGGGCTGGAGAAAATTCAAGGAGTTTACAATCTGTGCCATATACAAGGATGTATTCTAGGCAGACAAAATATTAAAGTGAGAAAAGTAAAAATATAAAGTTAATAGAATGAATACAGGCAAGTACGTTATGACTTACCGGCAGTGAAAAAATTCTTAAAATGAAACTTCAGAAGTACAGAAGGCAAGGAATTGATTATTTACCTAAACTAAAATAAGGACATCTGTTCCAGGAGAGACAGCACGAAAAAAAATAAAAAGATTGATGAAAGAATGAATCAAGATATTTGCAATGTGTAAAACAAACAAGTGATCGATCTCTAGATATATAACAAAAACCTACCGAAAAGTAGAAGTCCGGGACCAGATGGCTTCTAGTGAATGCTACCAAACACTTAAAGAAGATCTGATACCTATCCTTTCAAACTCTTTCAGGAAACTGAAGAAGAGGCAGTAACTTCCTAACACATTGTATGAGGCCACCACGACCCTACACCAAAACTTGGCAAGCATAAAACAAAGCCATAGAAAATATCTCTGATGAACACAGACGCACAAATTCTGAACACAAACCTAACAATACATTCTAAAAATAACACATCACAATCAAGCTGGGCCCACTCCAGGGGCGCAAGGATGGTTCAACACACACGAATTGATTAATGTAATATACTACAGTAATGAAATAAAGGATAAGAATCATATGATCATATCAATAGATGCAGCAAAATGCATTTGACAAGATACATCTATTTATCGTTAGAATGCTCAATAAAATAGGTATAAAGTACCTCAACATAATAAAGGCCATAAAGGATAACTCCTCCGCTGATATCATCCTCAGTGGTGAAAAACCAAAGCTTCTCCTCTGAGTTCATGGTAATTCAGTGGTTACTGGAGAGGAAAGGGTGTGGGGAGTAGCAAAGAGTCAAGGGACTCAAATATATGTTGATGGAAGATCTGACTTTGAGTGGTGGGCACACAATACAACACACAGATGCTGTATTACAGAATTGTATACCTGAGCCCTGGCTGGGTAGCTCACTTGGTTAGAGCATCATCCTGATATGCCAAGGTTGCAGGTTTGATCCCCAGTCAGGGCACAAACAAGAATCAACCAATGAGTACATAAATAAGCGGAACAACAGATTGATGCCTCTCTCTCTCTTCCTCTCTCTCTCTCTACAATGAACAAATAAAAATTTTAAAAAGACTCAATAAAAAAGAAGTGAGTCTGAGGAAAGAAAAGAATTGTATACCTAAAACCTATGTGCTTTTATTAACCAATGTCACTCTGAGAAACTTAACTTCAAAACCTCTAAATACACAAGGAGCTTCTGCAAAAACAAAAAGAGCTCAGCAAACTAATAGAAAAGAAACCATAATTCTCGACCACTAATTTACAATCAAGGAAACGCAAAAGGCCGACATGCACCACAGGCAGTTCAAGATCAGTTGGAATCAAAAACATGCATATTGAAAATAGATTTCATTTCGAGCTTCTACACAGGAAGAAATAGAAACGCTGGATAATTTCAATCACTGGGGAGAGTGTGACGATGTAAGAACCCCGAACACTGGTGCAGCCACACTGCAGAAAATCTGTCAATACTCAGGCAAATAAGGTGTAGGCATAACCTACGATAGGGTCATTCTACTCCTACAAACTCAGAGAAATTCTCATACAATAGGTAAAGAGAATTTGCCAAAACCCTTCTCATAAAGTTTTGTGTAGCAACCGGGGTGTTCACACAGGGACAGAAAGCATCAACCGTCGGGAGGAAGGAATGAGCGCACACACCAAACAGCCGTAAGACAGACAGGTGTACCGGCCGTGTGAACATCAAACCCACCATGCTTAGTAAACAGAGTGAGCTGCATTTCACAACAACACGTGAACACATCAGGACGCCTGCATCACAAAACAAAGACGCAGTCTCAGAACAAACATTTTGCCGCAGGAGGGGGCGTGGGGAAGATGTACATTAACCACAATCGACTAAATATTGTCCCAGTTACGTCTTGTTGAGCACCAACTCCGAAACTGAGGGGCTAAAAACAAAAACCATTCATTTTGCTCACATTTCTGGGAGTCAGGAGTGCAAGCATGGCTGGAGTGGGCGGCACGCATGCCCCTGGTGTCCACAGAGGTCATGGTTGTGGTCCATTGGTGGTGAGGCCCGTCTGCGGAGTCCCAGACCCCTCCATCCATATTCTGACGCCTGGCAGAGACATGCGGAGGCCCGGCTCGGCTGGGACACCCTGGCTCTCCCTTCCACATTCAGGGTCTGTCACTGAGGCTCCTTTCACTAGGGAGTCAGAGGGTGACAGCCAGACAGAAGCTGCCAGTGCCCTTAAGGGTGACTTTTGCCGTTCACGCAGCACGGCTGCCACCAGAGTCGGCGTTACATAGCTGGAATCGGAGAGCCGGCCGTGGGCCAGCTCAGAGTCAGGGCAAACAGAAGCAGACCCATCTTTTGAGGGGAGAAGCGTCATTATTTACAGCCCCCTTGACTCAGTCATTGTGGTCCATGGAGGGCGAGAAATGGCAGTGGGGTTCGAAGAGGAAAGGGAACGTGTGCTTTAAATAAAAGGGAGTCTGGAAAAGAGCAGTAACAATGTGTCATTGACTGAGAGGGATGCAGCTAACGTTTCCAAAACCAGATTCAGGTTTCAGAGGATGGACGGTCTCGTGATGCTGGCTCTAGTCTGTTTCCCCAGGACCGTCCTTCACTGCCTCAGCGTGACCAGCGGTAACTATCACCTTAACACGTGCTTTCAACGGCGGTTAGGCTGATGAAGCCCCCTCACGTCTTCCAGGTCGGAGACGTACCGCAAAATCTTCGCTGATGTTAACTCTGAGTGGTGTTCGTTAAGTACACGCAACGTGATTTTAACAGTTTCTGTCCATCAGAAATATTTCATAACCTAAAAAAAACATCCACCACCACTACCAAATAGCCACCTGGGTAAAAATTAAGCGCCAACATTTTGCATGCATAAGCAACACCAGAATTCTGAAGGAAAAGCGGCTAATCCAGTTTCAACTGCCTCTAAAACTCAACAGAGGCACAGCTGTATTTTGTAAACAAAAGCAATGTGCACACCCATTTTCCTCGGCTTACCGTGGAGTGCAAACACATACCGTTGTTTTGGGTGTGTGTGTGCTTGTTTTTTTTTAGAAATAAAACCATAACTTATTTTCTTAGAGGAAGATTACAGTTTATAGGTAGAACTCCATAAAACTGAGCATTCATCCATTTTTTTCATTCATTGCTGAATGCAGAATTTTGTGTTTAAATTTAAGAAATTATAGCAAATGTCTAAAAAAGACATTTGTACAGTAACAGACATTTTACATCAATCGGCATACATGTATTTAAACCTGTACGTATTATACTGTAACGGGGTGCAGAGGGTATCCCCCACAACCCTTGATGGGGGGAAGGCGGGGAGTGGATGATACGGCATTTAAGATACACTGTATAGCAACAGCAAGTTAATAGTCATGCCTTCCTGAAGGGGGGAGGGGGCTGCTGCCCAGGGCGAATTGCGTGCATGATTCTGAAAACATTCAGGGACGCTGGACATAGCCAGGACGTAGCACCTGCGTGAGAGGCAGGGGGCAGGTACCCATCCCACCCCAGAAGCTGCTAGGAACTTTTACCCTGACAAAGATGGCAGCCCAAAGAAGGTAAAACACACAGGGAATCTGGCAAAAGTGGCACATCCCAGGAGGGGCCAGACAGGAGGTCATGCAGGAAGTTCTAGGCTGAGCATTTAAACGAGGGTCCCCTGAAAGAGAATGGGGTCTGCCACGAGGCCGGGAGTGTAAGAGGGGAGGTCTGCCCGAGTCGGAAAGAAGCCACGTGGTCTGCAGCACAGAAAGGACAAGACAGCCGCAGAGCTGGTGCAGAGCTGATGGAGCTGGACGGGACCTGCCCAGCCACCTGGATTCACAAGAGACGCCTGGAGCTCACCAGGGACCGGGAAAGCTGAGCTGCAGACTTCTGCTTTTCTGAAAGACGGTACCTCTGACTGGCGTATTCTGAAACCGGCCTGGTTTGGCGAAGGGAGGCAGGACTACATGTTCTTGGGTGCTTTTAAAGGGAACAGGACGGAAGGGCAGAAACCCACCATTATTCTAAATCTGCATAACCTTTAAATAAACGACCCCTTTCCTTTTTCACCAAACTCTGGCCCTGGGAGTCACGCTTCTCGGTGGCGGGCAATCCAACCCCACGGCTGTTCCAGGGCAGCACCGGGGGCGATGCCACGACACTCAGGCAGTTTTAAGAGCTTCTGGAACCTGGAATCAGCTAACACTGCGACAGGGGAGTCACTTACCTTCTCAAGCCTTTACACGAGGGGTTGGGCTACACATCTCCTAACCTCTTTTCCACAGAAGTTCCATCTTTAATGAAATCTTGGCAGAACTAACAATAAAACTGAAGTGAGTGTGTGATAGGGTCACAAATTAGATCATCGGACAATAAATATTTCCCAGAGGAAGGTGATTTTGGAGCATGATATTAAAAAGCTGGAACTAAGCAGAAAGGGGTGCAAACTGACCTAGAATGTGAAGAATGGTCTATGAATAGGTACAGAGGTAAGTAAAAGAAGCCCTTAAAGTTAAACAAACACTGTGGGGAAGGCTAAGGGAACAGGAGTGGAGAGTCGCCGGGGCAGAGCAGAGCTGGTGCCCCAACCTTGACTGAGCAGGCGGAGGCTGCAGCTGCTGGCTGAGGTCTGCCCTCGGGTTTGGTTTGGCAACCAAAGTGCTTTTCAAATATTTGCCAGTTGCTCATGTTTAAAAAAAAAAAAATGGAGACTTTACCTCGTTTTCAAAGTATCTGAGAAAACTGGCCCTCATTCGTACATGGCAAATACCAGCTGGAACTAAGCAGATTTGTTCCCTTTCGGATGAAGCATTCACTCTCCACAATTCCCACTAATTTCATGACACCGGACCAGTGCTACGTGTCTGCCTACGTTCCCTGCCTAGCCCTGTTGACAGTTCAACATATTAAAGCCACAGAATAGGTCAATTTTTAAGAGGTTACAGATAGTACAATGGCCAGGCAATAAATTTGAATTTTATCCAATCAGATTTTACCATATGCAGTTTTTGACGAGGGGTTTACGTTTTTGAAATGCATTTTTTCAATATTAAAAGTAGTTCCAATTAAGTGACTAAAGATGTTATTAAAATCAAAGAAAGGTCTTCTCAGGAATTGGGAAAAGATAAATCATGAGCCAAGGAGGAAGTTGATTTTAGAGGAACATTGCTTTCTTAGAGGTGGGAGAAATGTAAAAAAAAAAAAAAAAAAAAAAAAAAATAGGGCGTAAAAGGCAAAGGCTGGGGCAGGTTCCGGGAGGCTGAGGGGTGGGAATGTGCGCTGAGCCAGGGCGGTACAGTCATGCAGACAAGTGTCTCAGGTGATGAGCTGTTCGCAGGAGCAGCTCTCTTCCTGGTGCAAGAGGGGAAATGTACACATTATTTTTAGGCAGTTAGGGGAAAAAGCAAAGAGCTTTTTCTGTATCTGTGCTTTTTCATGGTCTTTAGTTCAAAATAATTCTTATGCTCAAGTGGCATGTTTTGGGGGAGCATATTCGGGTATTCTTCAAAGTGTCGATGCCCCCCATCCATATCCAGTGTTCTTAAAATGAGGGAAGTGGGTTGAAATTTGGGATGGTTAATGCAAATCAATCACCCCTTGGATAAACAACACAAAAGGCATTCCTACTGATAAACTGAAAGCATCGTTTTTATTGGTAAAAGCAGTGTGTATTCATTTTCTGTTTGTTTTAATAAATAAATATAGGGACCGAGCTTTGTTCGCTGAAGTTTAAGATAATTAATTCTTATGGCTTAAATATTTCAATTTTACATCTCTATTTTCCCATCTGAATGTATTTCACTTTAGGGATAACTCTCTTTGATTGATGAGAACCCAATTATCATACTTTGAAACCTGTTTATCGAGATTACTAACAGAAATGTTATTTGAAATTCAGCCCATTTTTGTTCTTAGCCTGCTGAATTTGAATGTTCAGGGCCTTCATTGGGTCCTCCGAGTACCTTTGTTTCAGTAATGTGTGGAAGACAGATACTTGCTGGCTCAAATTTAAATTTTCTTTGCCTGGGTTATTTAAGTTATAATTGGCACTGACAGCCAGTGGTCACAAAGAGACCATAGTTACACGATGTGTATTCTTAGCAACAGAAAAATAATGAGAAAAACATCACTATGGCAGAAGCACCAGAGAACAGGCTTAATATGGCCTGATGAACATCTAGAACATGCTTTTAATATGACCAAATTTACACCTTGTCTCGGTAGCCATACTCATCAATCTCATGACTGTTCAGATGACAGTTAAAAACTGCAATAATTAGAGCAACCTCCAAAGTGTCATTCTTGTGTGATTAAGGCAGGACAGCAAGAAGTTGAGAGAATTCCGTGGCAAGCGTAATGGGGAAACTGAGGCAGACCGTTGAATGGTGCAGCAGTTTAAGCCAGGTGATAAACCACAAGGTCTCATCTTCCCTACCCAAGGATACACAGGAGCACATGGTTTACACGTTCCTAACCTGCCCGGTCAGACACACTGCTGTCCCTGTCCCTCTTCAGGGTGAAACTGACCAGAGCATGACCCTTACACCCCTCTGTGGGTTCATTTTGATGAATCAGTAAATTAAAGGACACACCTGGACAGCTGATGAATATTTTATTGAGATCCTCCCCTAAAATTCCTGTCTTTAGAAAACAGATAAAAACCCCTGAGACAAAGGATCCAGAGCACAATCTCCCTTGGGCGGGCCCAGGCCTCTCCCGCCCGCTTCCTTCCTCAGCCGTGTGCCTTCGTTCTCCTCCTTCTGAGCCCTAAGGGTTCCCGTGAGCCTTGCAGCCAGAGAGCAGGGGCAGCAGCAGCTTGTCCAGGGCTGCCCCCGACCCTGTCTCAAGACCCTCCTTTTGCCTCTGTGACTTGTCTCCTGAGTCCACGCAGCCCAGCTGGCTCACCTCTTCTGCCTCCGAGACTGTCTTTCTGAAGGGCCAAGGCGACCTCGCCTGGGCTCGACTCTTCCCCGCGTTTCCAAAGGGCCAAGGCAGGACCACCTCGGCCCGCTCCCGTTTCTGTGATCTTGCCTCTTCGATCCGAAGCCCTTCCTGTGTTTCGCCGCCCCAGCTTTAATAAACACACTCTCCGAATCACCTGGGCTCGTGTCCAGAGATGTTTTCCGCACGAAGTTCAGAACCTGCACGTTCTACACCAGGCCAGGGCAGAGCGTCCTGGTCCTGCTCTCTTTCCAGTGACATGATGATCTACGTGTGACTTGCTGTCTTTGTTTTTATTTATATAGTTTTTGGCAGCACTCACTAAGCGCCTACACTACCCTGAATATTTTACAAAAAGTAAACTTTCAACATCCCAATAGAAACTGTCAAGTTTTCTGTTTCTTTTTTCTTGGCCTCACACGTTGACATTACGCCAGTGGTCCGTTTAGCACCAAGTATGAAGCGGCAGCTCGGTGCACGCGCCCAGCCGTACAGAGTCAGTGCTGCTCCGCTCACTTCCGGGTGACTGAGATACATTTAACGAACATTTAATATAAGTAAAATAAGCCTGAGAAACATAAATCTTTCACCTGTCATGAAAATAAAAGTTAACAAAAGATCAACGGAACTCTAACCAATGACCTGCGTTTGGGCCACACCTTGCCCATTTATCACAAACCAGTAAATAACCCGACCTCTTCCAAGGAAGTGCACCGGAGTACGCTGCTCCAAAACACGCCTCTTTTGGCACATGGGTTTTTTTAGCTAACGGCTATTAAAAACTACCAGATATAGGAAAACCTCTAAAAACCAAGCCTAAGTTTTCCTTGGGTAAAGGAAATCCACATTTATAAAGGAAATTTCCATTTTTAAGATGTTTCTCCCTCTACTGTATGAGAAAGACTGCTCATGGAGACAGGACCAAGGTACAGCTGCAAAACAAACCTTACTCAACAGCCCTTGTTCACCATCGCTTCCCTGGTCACCTTCCCATCACTTGCCCCCGCCCCCCAGAAGCCCCACAACGCTTTTGCACTGTTTAGCCTCTGCAAACCCAAGTTCTAGTTGGTTTGCGGTGCTTGGAACTAAAAGAAAGAGCTTGGCCCTGGCTGGTGTGGTTCAATTGGCTGGGCATCATCCAGCAAACCAAAAGGTCGCCAGTTCGATCCCCAGTCAGGACACATGCCCGGTTTGTACACATGCCTGGACACCTGTGAGAGGCAACCCATTGATGTTTCTCTCCCACGTCAGTGTTTCTCTCCCTCTTTCTCCTTCCCTTTGCCTCTCTCTAGCATTGATAAAAAATATAATTTTGTTTAAGTAAAAGCCTGAGAGAAAGACTCACCACAGGTCACCTGTAGACATTAAGCTACAGACTGAATATTAAAGAAGACGACTATCTTCTTCTTCTTGGCTCAAATGATGTGAGTTTATCTTACTGTGTTTCCTTAGTGACCATTTCAAGGACCTAAAAGCTGCCGTTGTCGCACCATGAATGTGGTCTTTAAACGCTGTCTTCACATGGGGTTTGACGTGAAGGTGACGCTGTTTTGACGTTCGAAGCTCTTGCCCTCCAACTACTAAACCATCACCGCATTTTGCTCTCATGAAGGCATCATCTGGTTGATGTACAACCATGTGAAAGGCATAAGGGATGTGGTGCCACGACTGTAACATTTTCAACTTGAGCTCTTTGTTGTAGGCAAATGAGCAGAACAGAAGAACAGTACCATGTTTAGCTACACTTGGAAAGGTTAAGATGTAAATAAAATGATTTCAATACAATAAGAAATTTTTAAAAGCATAATGTTTAGAAGTCCGGGAATATACTCAAAGAGGGAATTGTCTATTTTACTGCCCGGGTTAGTGACTATATAATCAGAGATATTTCCAAAGAATCCGTCACGCTAAAAGGTCATTCCTTCCGCCTCTCTTCTTTTGCCGGCCAGCACTTTAAAACGAGCTGTCCACTTTGAATCACAGGTTAGGCTTTGTTCCCTTCATTCCATTTTGATGATATAATATTTGGAAAAATAGAAAGGGCAATAGATAAAGCAGAGAAAGATGAAAGAAAAATATGCTTCCCCATTATCTGCTTTGGACTAAGGCTTTAATAGAGGTTATTTATAATTGAATTGGATCAGAGCCCTTCTTTTAAGCAAAATATAGAGATTTTTTTAAGATAGATATGAATTTGGTAATTTCTTTAAAATCCTGATTTCACTTGACTGGAATTTTTTCCTCTCTCACATCACAACTGATTGAGGCTTAGCTTGTGTTTCATACTGCACTTTTAATTGGCTTTTACCTTGAATGCAAGTACTTTGTTTCCAGAGACCTAGCAGAGCTCAAGTCCCGTTTAAAAGGAAATCCCGTATGACCGCACTCAAGCGTGACTCAGGAGCGTCCTGTCTTGTAAGAAATGATATTCTCACACCAAAGAAGAGCCTTAGACCAATTTACACTCAGCCTCCTTTGTACCGCTGAAGTCACGCGCATTCCACCCCAGCCCGACTTCACCTCCTCGTGGTTTCACACGGCAGCAGCGAGCTGTTTTCCAGAGGACAAGCGCTCCATCAAAGGGTTTCCTAATTAACACATGCCTCTGAGAGCATTCCATTCATAAAATGATGAAAATACTTGGGCGCATCATTACTGCCACGGAATTTTACTCTCTCTGTGCAGAAGGAAAAAAATCTGGCTTGTTCATACATGTAAGGCTTACTGGGCACTCACTCTGTGCCAGGTACCGCGCTAGGCAAATGAGGACAAAACGCACAGAGTCACACCTGGAACCCAGCAGGTGCAGGATCAGGTCTTGGTTCGGACAGGTATTAGCTGAGTACGGTATTGAACTTGGCTGACCTTTGCTTCTGGTTCCTCACAGGTGGCCGCTCAGCCCTTGACACTTCCTGAGTGACAGCAGGGTCTCCCCTAGGCATGGAGGGCCCGGGACCACACCTGGACACACAGACACAGAAGACCTGGCCGGGTGCCTTGACTCACACAGGACGTCCTTACTCCTTCCGGCTCCGTGACACTGGCAGCGGCCCCGGCCCATCGAGAAACTCCACCATGACGCCTGTCACCAGAGCTGACGTGATACCAGATGAAGTGGCCCACGCAAAAGAGCAACGGCAACTCTGATCCTGCTTCACTTAGTGTCTGTAATCGTTGATCTGGACACATCGTAAAATCCTAATGTGGAGATAAAAATACCGTTGAGCAGTGAGATGAAAACTCAATCGCCTGACTCCACAAGCAAAAGAGATCTGGCTACAATAAAGTTGGCAGAGAGAAATAAATCCCTACGTAGGGTGGCACAGAGGTAAGTTTACAGTTGTGAGTACACCAAACACAGCTTATTCTTGTATTATTATTTATTAATTATTGCATTGTTTTCCATCTGAGCAACTGCAAACCTCCTTTTTTCTCACCCTATAGTTATAATTAACATAATTTAGGGATGAATTCCAGTGTATCAAAAACACAAAAGAGACAGGCTACAGGTCTAGTATGCCCACAAGTATGTTCCAATTAGTTTGCCAGATTTAAGAAATCCTTCGGATTTTTGGGTCTGTTTGTCCCTTGTTCCCGATGGGCAACTGTCAGATGGAAATGGAGTCACGTCCCATCTAGTCTTCCCATCTAGTCTTCACCGCTCTCTCTCTGGTCCCGCTTCTCCTTTTCCATCACCGATCTAGGGCCTATAGGTGTGGGAGCCTAGGACTCCCTTCCCAGACCTGAGTAATTCCTACAGTCAGGGCTTTTGTGGATAGTGAAACCTGGGAGAGGATGTCAGCAAGGAGGACAGGAGAGCAAAGGACCTTTGTTCAGCAAAAAGTGACTCACAGGTCAGCGACAGGCCCAGCCGGCCGGGAAAGGACTGTGCTACAGTTCCACCTCCTACAAGACCTTGCAACATGATGCCTTGCTGGCGCGAATCTCTTGGGCTGCCTGCAGAACAGCGCAGCAGCTGCAAGCGCAGCCTGGCCTCCAGGACGCCTGCCTGGCACGGGGCTCAGCAGGAACCTGCCGCGGTGGCCCCAGGTCTTAACTGTCCCCCACCCACCAGAGCTGTGAAATGCTACATTCCTGATTTGGCATTGGTTAACCCATTTATCTGCAAGTCCTCCTCCCCGATTCTAACTGAAATGTAGAAAACAATTCCTGACTTCATTCTCTTAGCGGGGCGCTGCGACCGCCATGACAACCATGAAATCAGAAGGAACACAGCCACACCACAAAGGGGACCAAAAGATCTCCCTCCGCACGCCGGATGCTGGGTGCCCCGGAATCCCTGCTCCTGCTGAGGGAAATAGTCTTATTTCTGGCATCTTGGGCAAGTGTGAGCAAGAGCTTTACGCTAGGACAGAGAGAAAAGCGAAGGCAGGACAGGGGAGCGGGAGTAATGCGGGCTCAGCGCACACACGTGCTCTCACCCCTGACTGCTTGCACCACACTAGGCCTTGCGGGGAGCAGGTGAGTCACTGCGCCCCGCCTCTCGCTCACCCCCAGGTAATGTGGGGATGGGGGGGCAGGGTTGAGCTGCTTGTAGGTACTGGGGCCCAGGTTGGCAGATCTGGTAAACACCCACATTTCCGAGGTAGGTGACTCATATCCACAAGATTGTACTATATCATGAGGAAAAAAAAAAAAAAACAGAAGT
This sequence comes from Anoura caudifer, assembly GCA_004027475.1. NCBI lineage: Eukaryota > Metazoa > Chordata > Mammalia > Chiroptera > Phyllostomidae > Anoura > Anoura caudifer. The sequence goes on along the minus strand of PVKU01004652.1, from coordinate 84,835 downwards.
CAACCTTCACTCACGTATTAAGTATATAATTTATCCAAGAAATGTCATTTGATAAGCTAATATGAATATGCTGACCATTTACGAAATACAAACTTCAAGGAACTTAAAATTCCCCCCCACACACAAGCAGGACAAGCATCGCTGAAGTCCACGCGGGAAGCTTTCTGTAAACAAGCTCTGAGCAGCAGTGCTCACAGTGAGCGCCAAAGTTTCCAGATAAGGAAAAGACTGGTCTTTCACCGGCAGGGCGCAGAAAAAGGGAAACTTGAATAACGATGAGCTTGGCGGAGGAAGGGAGCCGAGGGTGCGATAATAAATGCTAGCCTGTGCGTCAAACTCCTTGAAGGTCTGCCATGACCGCGGGGTGATGAACTTGTTATTTAGACGTCCCTGATGCAGAGAGTGCGGTCCCAGCTGCATTCCAGCGCCCGGCTATCAGTCATTCCGGATGCTCCCACTTCCCAGAAGGGACACGGATCTTCGAGCCTCCACGTCAGCTTGGGTGCCACTCGGCTGCCTTGTGCTCCTCCGCACGCTTCATGGCCTCTGCCCCGTCCTCTTCTCCCGGCCAGGTGCAGCCCAAGCGCCAGAGAAGTTGGCCGCCTTCTCCTAAGCGCTGGTCTCTGAAGGAAGCGCTCACTGGCCCCTCGGCTGCGCTCACCCTGACCTGTAGCTCAGGTCTGGGGCGGTTCAGTGTGAGGATCGGCGCTCCTCATCTCTATCAATGACCCCTAACTCTTTAGAAGAACACCTGATGTTTTTAGTTTTATGTCACTAGCTGTGCAATCATATCTTCATGTTTTGGGGGCTACACGTGCATGAATAACTACACTTCCTATTACATTGTTCCAGTGTTCATGTCTGTCTTCTGTTTTACCTCGTGAACTCTTTCAATTCAACAAATACGTTGGATGCTTCCTCCGTGCCAGGCGGTGAGCCAGAGGTGAGCGGCTACCCATTTCCTCACGGGCACCACCAAACTCAGCCCTGGGAAACCACTTCCACCATGAGCCATCTGCCATCCTCGCTGCACTGTAAGCTAAGTTCTGTGGGAGCAGGAAGTGTATCCTTAGAAACCGGTACAATGTCCAGCACACATTAACTCACTGAATATTTCTTCAATAAATGAGCAAATCATTTACGAGGACCAGTGTGAAGACCACTCTTTCTGGATCTGTGTAGTCCCGTTGCAGCGCACGAAGAAAGTAAGTTTGGAATTGGAGCCAGACTACGGATCACATTAAATGCCACGCTCAGACATCATAGTCAACTGGAAGGCAGTAGATAACTATGGCTCTCTTTCTGGAGCGTGGGTGCCCAGATCAGAGGGGCGGTCTGGAAACATCACTCTGACCACAGAGGAGGAGAGGCCAGGGGCAAGAGGCACTCCCGGAGGGGTTTCGATGGTCAAAGCTGAGGCGATCTGGCACCGAAACCAGGAGGTGGCTCATGTGAATGACCAGAAGGGACAAACACTGAGAGAAGGAGATGAGTGACAGGGATGCCGCTTCTTTCATTCTAGGTCACTTCAGTGATGATGGCAAAGAGATGTCAGGTCGCATGACGTGGATGTTAATTCCATTGTGCGCGAGTTGAATTGAGGTGACAAGTGACATGTGGCCATCCAGAAGGACATGTCTGGTGGGTAATGGGTCAGGACAAACCTCACTCAGTAAGCCCGTGTGGAAGGCACTACCCACGCTCCGAAGACGCACCATTCAGCAAGGTGCTCTTGCTGTTCTCCAGGGCTGGTGGGTGTCCAAAAAGAGAGACTATGCATGAAATAATTAACATATTTGCAGTGTGAAAAGTGCATATAGTAGGAAAAAGAGACATTTAAGTGCTCATTGGTTTGAAAGCAGACGACAGAGCTGAGGATTTTCAAACTAGACAAGTGCTTCATAAGGAAGCTGATGTTTTCATTATCCAATCTAAATCTTAGTGAAGAAGCAAGAATTTGTAAGGTGGACACAAAGAGCATTTGAAGTAGAATAATATAAATACATCATGCTCAGGCACTTGTGCCATAAGAAATTTAGATTTGAGAGAATACTGCACAAAGAGAATGAGTTGTCTCTAGTACAGAGAAGAAGAAAAGATCAGACCCTGAGCTACAGGGAATGGCAGCTGAAGCATGAAAGGAGAGAATAATACAGAAAAATCTAAATCAACATGAAACGCAGCAACATCGTTTTAGGAGAATTGGAGCAGAGAAGTCGCTTGGAATTCACGAGGACTTCGGTGATTGACAAGGACACACTTCCCGTGGCGTGCTGGAGGGACGCCAGGTCGGCTCTCGGAAGCGAACCGGCTGCAAACGAATGGAAGCCAAGGTACAGGCACGTATTGGAGCAGCTGTGCAAGTGGAAGCGGGAGAGAGAAAGAGGGAGCAGAGAGAGCGCATCACCAGTTCAGCACTTGCTGCACAGCGACAGGTGGCAGCCTGGGAGTTGTGGATAAAGAGCCTCAGCAGGGTGGTGCAGGCCCCCCGACGCGATGCTGCTCGAGGCTAGTGGAAGGCCCTTCCTTTCAGAAAACCGGGAACCTACCGTGTTAGAAGTCAGGGGGAGGGGAACGGAAAGGGGGAGAGCTCCCGACTGGCAGGATCGGATTCTAAGACAAGCGCTGGAGAAAGTGTGAGGGGTGGCACCATCCCACACCGTCTGCGTACTGAAATAAACTACAAGTTTTCTGCCCCGTCTCCACACACTGTAACTTGCAGTAACAGCTTCTTCTGAAGAGAGAAGGCAAATGAACAGCACCGCCTTTAGCGGACGGCTAGCTTTTCCAGCCTGGTTCTCCTTGTTCCATAGTCGCCCAGTTGTAACGTGTTCTAGCCTCCCTGGAAGGCGTGGCCACGAGACTAGATCCTTCACAACGGAAAGTGAAAGAAAGTGAGAGCAGTTGTGTTCACTTCGTGTGCTCGAAAGAAGTGACTTTTCTTGGAGGCCCGTTTTTGTTCCGTTCTCACCGAGCAGATGGGGGTGTCAGTGGCCCAGGTGTAGCTGGAGGGCATCGCCGCGGAGGGACCTGGAGTCCCCGGATGGCCTGGGGGAGCGGAGCTGCCTCCGAGGCCTGGGGCGCCGCACTCGTAGGCCGAAGAAGGTAGAGACTGGGATCCGTTTTGTTAACCCGGTGACTTTGGAAGCTCTTTACCATGAATCAGATTCTACCGTGACTAACAGCACCATAGATCTCAGCGATTTTATTGGAAAATGCCATCCACTCCAAAATAATTACATCTCTACTTTCTTCTCTAAATCAAAAAGAGTAATCTATAGTAATTCAAGATTATAGTCAGTGAGTCATACACACAAAGCATATTAATTTTAAGATTTTATATATTCTAAAGTATGATGTATAGTCAAGTTTTTACTATAATTTATTATATATAATATAGATGACATGGTATGTATTATTTATTGTAATATTATAATTGATTTTAAAACTGCCATCCTTGTAATCATAAAATGACTATATTGTGAAAATATTCTACAGTTGCCTGAAAACATGTAGAAGAAACACACAGACTTCAAACAGACTTGACTCCATAATAATTTTATCTGCTTCCAGTTAGTGTCCCCTCCCCACCCCCCACGCCACACAACCGTGCGTAGCCTCGCTGGGTGCACGGAAGCACCGCGAGGGAAAGCCCCATAGCCTTCCTGTGATCCAAGTCAGAAACTCTGAAGGATGAGGCACTTCCCGACAATTAACTCATTTTTTTGCTAGAGTTATTTGCCCTTATTTTCAATGAACCTTTGTATCTCCCTCTATGTTAAGGACTCTTTCCTAGATAGACAGCATGTTTGGAAAACGGAGTCCTAGAAAAATATTATGTACAAGAAAACTTCCTTGTCTGCAGGAACTACCCACACATAGCTTACAAAGGGCCCCTGAGTCTACTTGATTTCTAAAGTTCCTTCTTTAAGAAACTGTTCTAATTAGATGAAATTTTTTCAAAGTTTTCTATATCATTAAGATTAAAAATAGTTTCTAATAATTTGAGAGTATACTACCAGCAAAGCACTAGAGAAATTTAAGGGATGAGTGAAGTTCATTTGTAATAAATAGTAAGATTTAAAATGGTTCTATCAAAACAAAGAGGAAAACAAGAAAGTAATTCCACATATGGAAAATAGCATGGACTTTGAGAAAAATATTTTCAAAGTTGGTGGAAAAATAATATGAACTCAGAACATAATTTAAAACTGGAAAATTATGACTCATTTTAGCAAACACTTTACAAATTTCAAAACATGCTCCTTTGCCTAACTCTAAAATATTCCAATTCATGTAGACATAAAATGAATCCTTGAATACAAGTGCTTTAGGCTTGGATTACACATTCCCAATCAGTAACAAGGAGCCCTCCCTGAGACGGACAGACAGAGACGTGGGAACCGCATCCATGTGATGCAGGCGCGGTCACCAACTTTCAGCAAGTGAACGCTGAACGATCATATTTGAAAACAGATTTTTTTACAGTCAAAACAGGCTGATATATGAATATTCCCTGATGATACGTGTGTGAAAATAATCTCAGTGATATATTATTCCTAAAATTACCTTGCTAGAAAGGAAACTAATGCAAGAAACAGGCATACTCACAGAAGCCTACATGTCCAGACAAATCAGAAACCTGGCTTTGGACAAACAGGGATCGCAGCTAACATTTCAAAGGGCCCTCAGTGCTGCCTTCCTTCTTTCTGCCGGCTGACTCTCAGTCTCCACAGACAGTGGCAGGGTCCCGCTGGCTGTCTCCACGTGTCGCCCTGCTGCCCCCGTCCTGCCTGCCGCCTCTTCTCGGAAACACTGACTCCCGTGATCAGATCACGAGAACCACTCGATTCCTAGGCAACGTGAAATCTCATCGTCTTGCATTATACACCTGTGACACCAGTCTTTAAAGCTTACTTAAGGGTTTGACTACAGGCTCTTATCATTAAAGTTTTTGTTTCAAACTTACATTTTAGGTCAACTTGGAAACCTATTAATACATCAGGATCTGTTAATAAGCATACATTTGTGAATAATTCATAAACACATTTCAAGGGGCTACACGGGGTACTTCCAAGAGCAAGAGTCTTAGAGACAAAAAGACCCACATGTCCGTCACGGCTCCACCAAGTCCCAGCTGTGGTCACGCACAGGACTTAAGTGTCCCCACATATCTACCTGAGACCCCAAGGCAGAGTGGGGGGCAAACCACCTTTTGTAATGAAAAGGAAAGGCATTTTCAAGGCCAAGAGCACCACAGGGCAGGGCCACCGACACAATCGGATGACAGGACGTATCAGCTGTCTTTCCCACCCACCGCGAGAGATTTGTTTAAACTGTTTGCTTTTAAAACAGAGTATGTTGGTATTCTGTCACCCAAATTTCAGGTTGGAAATCAATGGGTTTAATTTCTTAAAACTGCTTTTATGTGTCCATACACCAGCTAATAAAATTCAACACAAACATACACACACAGATGCTTATTCAGTCTCATTGTGGGGCGGTGATCACAGGACCCAGTGACACTGACTTTTGCAAATAACTTTGAAAAGCAGTATTTGGAGTTTCCTCTGAAATTGTTCAATGGTGTTATATAGTCACACTTTATGGGAGGTATTTTTTTTTTTAAACAAGAAATAGCCAGAAGTAAATCCAAGGAAGAACTTGATGAAAAATGAATCATACAAATTTTAAATATAAAGTATCTAAAATAATCAAGTTTAGTTGTATGTACTATAACTTTACTTCTCCTGCTAACTAGATTGATCAATCTTGTTTTTTAAGCATGTGAAATCAAATCAGATGCATTTGCTTTTATAAAAAGACAAATCAAATAATGTGCATTTTATTTCACAAACCATACAGTTACCTTAAAAACATCTGGGAATACGTAATACATGTATTAGTTCGAGGGACATAAAGAATCCACGCCCACTCTGACATTTGGGCAACCCTTAATTTTGAGTAATAGCCATGAACACAGCCAAGAAAAAAAAATTCAGATGATGGAAGTGGCAAAACACAGTTGCTGGGACCATACTGGGGAAAATTCTCCGTGTAAATGTAAGAGGAAGTTATTTGTAGTCTACTTTAACAAGCATTCATGGGGCATCTGCTCAGTGTTTAGAATTGGGCTATTTGGCATTATATCTTTTTCTAAATTTGGACATTCCAGTTAAAAACTTTTAACTGTCAAGGAGAAATATTTAGTCTTTCCTTGGCAGTGTGGCGTCCTTGCCAAATTGCTTGAAATGGTATTTGAATATAGGACAGTTTCATTTCTGCTAAGTTTGAGCGAATCTCTGTTTTAAAATGTAGTCAACTAACAATTTGCAAAAGCTCTTCCTACCCTATTTGTAAATTGTAAAGCTATAGCAGATAAGCCACAAGCATTTTTATAACTTGATTTGCAGGGCGTTAAGTAGAATAATTTTTAAAGTGTTCAGTTAAATACTTCCCAGATAGTAGCAGCAGAAGCTTCATCTCCTGGTGTGCGCCCAGGACCCTGAAGAGTAGCTGGTACATAAACAAAGGCGTTTAATAAATATTCCCTGAAGTGGCCTGAATTTACTATCAGTTCAGAATGAGTTTGAAATACATGCCAAATCTAAGAAAATTAAATGCTATATTCTAGATGGATATTTTAAGTGTTGGAGGCAGAGGGAATAATGGACACACCAATAGTATATAGCGTACTGTGTACATATAGAAAAGATCATGTACACACACAAGAAAGGAAACAGTTTTATTTTCCATTTTCGAGAGGAATCTTTTGAGAAAAGTCGGTCCTCTTCATTTGACCGTACCTTTACATTTATTGATCATATACCTAGGGCGTGGGGAACAGTGACATTTCAGAGATTGTTTGGCTTGATTTTAGTGAAATACTTCTCCAAGTTGTGCTTTTATGAGACATTTAAAAAAAATGACACCCTGTTTCCTGATAATCTAGTGAAAATCTGGACAGGTCTATGTAACCCTACCAATTTATTCATAATATACAGTAAGGGAATAAACTTCAAGTCTGAAGGTCATGCAATCTTGAGCGGAGAATAAGGCCTGACACCCAAGGTGAGAAAAGGAGACTGTCTCACTGGTGAGCAAATCCCTGAATTTAGCACCAAGTTTAGGGGCTCCCAAAAGGTGACAAGCTAGTGAATGCAGGGGGAAACCAAACAGCTGGCCACTGCCTAACTGAGGGGCCACAGCCCAGGTCACGTGGATACGGGGCCCCCACGAAATCAACTGTGCTTTGGGGGGATTTAATCGCATGGCGGCACGAGGACGCTGTGTCTCATGACTCTAAGACGAAAGGGCGCACTTGTTATTTCTGGGCCACATGGCGGGAAATGAGACTAAAACACCAAAGACCAACAGGTCAGACAACACGCATTTCTGCTTTGTAAAAGATACCATATTAGGAAGTACCATAATGTTATTTCTTATCCAGGATTCTTCCACGCGTTGGCAGAACACAACTCAAAAAGCTTGATCTGAAACTAGAAAAGGGGTGGCAAACCCTGTGGAGCAAAACTCTGTGTTCAGTGTAGAGAACTGAATTCTTCAAAATTCATTCTTCTTGAAAAGTATTCTGAGCAATGAGCCCTGCCTGTTTCCTGCTACAACACACACGCCATAGTATTCGCAGTGAGCGCAACGGAATCCGATGAGCGTTACAAGATTTTAACACAACGCCCAACATATTTTGGCCAGCAGTATGATAATTAGTTACCACCATCGGTCAGCAACTGTCTATACAATTGATATATTAACAGCCGTGGGGGACACCATATTTTATCTGTTCCCATCACTTGCCCTCTCACTCTCAAGAAAGGACACTTGAATGAAATGAAGAATGACGTGATTTCAGAGAAGAGCCCAAGTCGTTCTTGAATGGAATCTGTATTCTAACTTCTATCAACAGCATTAGTACTTGTGACACAGCTCATGGAGGACGCTAACACACAAGAGCATTATCCTGTAACGAGACAGTCATAGATACTTTTCATACTTTTTATTGCCTCACAGCAAACCACAGCCAGCTGGGCGAGAAGTGTCATCACGGGGGTCAGCACGAGCTGGCCGGTGCTTAAAGAACGTTTCACCATGGCAGTGTGCAGCACCAGTCAGATTTTCCATCAGGAGGAAAGTTCGAAGTGTATCAGCCTGAACTAAGCCACAATTCCTTCTTGCATTTTTTTAAACACAAGGAAGAAGCCAATTTAACACCTTGGGTCTTGTGCAATGAAATACCACTCCTACCACTGGGATTTCCAATCGCATCACCCAGGTTCATGCAGGGTCCAGATCAGTGGTGTCTGGAGGGAGAGTTACGTGGGACCGTTATCTGCCTGCTTTTCTGGGCTTTCCAGGTTTTCTACGTGGAATGTAGGTATATGTTACATATAACATATATGAAAATAGATTTATATACAGTACACATACACCTACACACATATATACATATTTTATATATATTTATGTGTATTTATATTATCTAGTGCTTCAGATGAAACACTAAACAAAACCGTTCTTTACAATATCAAAGATAAATAATACATGCTGAATGCAGGTAATTATTCTTACATTTGCTCATGTGAGTTAGGCAGACTTTCTTCCTGCTCGGAGCCTGAGGTTTACTATGTCCGTGAAACTACTGAGGACAGTGTTCGCTCTCAAAGGCTAAAGACCAGGAAACACTGAGGAGTAATCACATCTACACCCACCTCGGTCGAATTCAGCCATCGGTTCTTCGGACAGTTGTAACACTCGGGTTAGGGACAAATTATGAATCTTTGGCTATAAATGGGAATGCGGGAAATGTTAAATAAATAACTGATATATATTTTGGTTCTCATAAGACTACTTAAAATTTGGTTCTCGTAAGTCTACTTAAAATTCATGTGTTCTGAAAGCAAAACAAAAAGGACATAAAAATTATCCGGACAAAACAGCGTATTGATTCTATTTGGAAAGTATTCCTGTAAGGTAACTTTTTATGAACTATACCCTTTTCTGCTTGACAGACTGTACACAGTGAAAACACGCTTGCTTTAATAAGGGTTTCCATCTAAGGGCCCGAAGAATACTCATGAGGCTGCGGCCCCCCACACCACCCGCCCTTGGGCGGTACAGGTGCTGCCCACCCAGCAGGCAGCACACCGCGGCGGCGATAGTGGGAAATGACGGGGCCTAACGGTGTGCTCCGCACTCTCCTCTCACCCTGCCCGGCCGAGTGCACACTGTTTTCATCAGAAAAACGGTAAACGAGGCTGCTTCAGCACAAGGAAGGTAGGTTTGGGGGAATAATGACTGACACGTTTTTATTGCTGTGTGTCCCAAAGAACACACAGGTACCTCGGGTTCTTCTCCAATCTAAATCACAGTTTTCACTTTCGTCAGTCTTCCCAGGGTTTACATTCTCCGTATTTGGCTGCCCTTACAAAGAGTTACCATTCAATTCTTTCCCCTAAAAGAAGTCTTTCCCGATTTCCCTAAAATGAGTTTCTGTTTTCCTCCATCCCATTTTCTCAGTGCTTTTTATGGCCCCATCAGCCCTGACGCCCCACCTGACTGAGCGGGGTACCCTTCTGTGGGGTGAGCACCCCGCGATTCACTCAGGAGTGAAGTCCCCAACAGCCCTGCCCCCAAACCTGCACGTTTATTTATCGTTTGAGTCAGCTACAGGGATAAATGGTTAAATGAGTGAAAATTTTAAACTGAAAAATATACTAAACTACCATATAGTTGTAAGTGAACTTGATCTCCATTTTCTTGGGCAAATCATCCTTAGAAATGACATGTCATTTTAAAAAAAAAAGCAATTCTAAGTCAACTTTCTATCTACGAAATTTGACAAATCATAATCACACCCTATTTAAAATATGACACCACCTATTTATAACAGTAAAATATCATCTTGGATGAAATTAGATTTTAAAATTCTTAAGTAAATTAAAAACAGAAAAAAAATCCCATGTTGCACAGATTCAAAGTTGGTTATTTTAAATAAGGAAATGCTCTATATTTACATTATGAATACTAATCCCAGAGAATATATCTTTGCATTTATGTCATTGTCTGAGAAATGGGTAATTATATACATTAGGCCATTGATAATTCATCAATGATCTTCATTGCCAAGATCAAGTTCTTATCCTCCATAATAACTTACTAAACCCATTGTTTAGAAAATCTCACTGCTGCTCTCTCAAAGAAGTAAAGGAAGTCTATTTTCTCTATGTGAGCCTTTGAAATTGAGCAACATAAGGAGCAGAAAACATTAAAATACCTTGTGAAACAAAGACTTGAACTTGTCTTAAAAAGGTTTTTCTGAATCACTTACTAATGATTCCATAATTACACTTCACAATAGTAAGACAACTGGCAGCTTTGTCCTAAGCCTGTATGGGTTCAGAAATATTATGAAATAGGCTAAATACATGTGATTCTAGTGTTCTCAATATTCAAATTAGATGCCTGCCATGTGGCAGAACTGTGCTGAGCACTGACTTAAGTGACAAAGACAAATAAGACTTGAATCTTGACATAGGGGATATCATGCTGTTAGCTAACAATATATAATTTGATGTTTCATAAATAAAATTATGTCTACTCAATTAACCAGTTTTATCCTGGATATTCAGTCTCTCAATCATTATAATCTCACAGATAATAGCTTCCCTAAGTAGTAACAATGGCAAAAGAGAAAGTATACTAATTTATTTTGTATTAGTTGCAATTTATGAAAAGGAAATGATAGAGGCAGAGTTTAATCTATTTACCTAATATAAGTTGAAACCTGAATATCTACAATAAAATAAATCAGTCAAAATTATGGTTCATAACATATAGTACTTGTAATGTTTCCAGAAGATTCTATCTCCTGCTTAGAATTAACACATTTGAATCATACTGCTTCCACATAAAAAGAATGTGTCAAGAATGCATCTGCCATTTAGCAGATACATATTTCTAGTTAACTATAAAATATTACGGATGCTAATTTGGTTGGCTATTATAAGCAAGGACTCATGAATCGTAATGTCAATTTAAATTCTACTCAGTTGAAGTGAGGTATTCCCTAGATAATTGGAATATAGCTTAATGGTGTTTTGTCATGCCCAGCTGAGTTGTTTATTCTTGTATCTGAAAAACACGTGAATCCTGAAGCCAACGGACATCTGCTGGGGAAGTCAGGAAGAGGAGATGGTACAGGATGCTGATTTACTCTGGTGCTTGGAGAACGTAAGCTCCTCCCCGTCTGCCCAACTCCCAGGCCAGTGTTGTGTAGCATAAAATAATCCGCAGTCGACTTCGCTGGGAAGGCACAGTGGGTGGAAAATTTTAGTTTTAAGGCAGAATTCTAAACAAACTGATTGTTCCGAAGTTTGGAAAATATCAGCTGGGGTGGGTATGTACATGTAAGTACAATATCAATCTCCGTAATATATTTTAACACAAACTTAATAGAAGCTTCATGTTACTACAAATACTTCCTGATTATACAGAATTTACTATACAGTGGCTGTTCCCCATCAAATGGATTTAAGATGATGGAGGCAGACCACAGATTAATCTCAGGAAATCCTAGATCAAGCCACCAATATAGGCTTTCCTGTTTGTGTATTGGGCTAAGGCTTTGTTCATTATATTTAAAATACGCATTTGCATGCAGCTACAGAGCACAGAGCAGAGAATCTGTATGTCAACCAAAGAAACCCACCGTTCACAGCATTTCCCACCTGTATGCCTATGCCTTGGCCTTTCTCTCTACCTAGAATTCCCACTGTATTTCCAAGGTTATCTATTGATGCCCCACTCTTCCCAAGGTACAATAAGTGCTCAGAGATCATCACATCAATGCAGCTTCTAAAACTGTCAAAGCTAGATGCATTCATTCTCCACTGTGTGCGTAGCTGGTACTACCCATAAGGTGAGAACTGCCTTGTGTTAGAGTCACTTTACTGCTTCTCTGGGTTATAAATCCCTTCATGTTTGAACTGTGGAATCTGCACTATGTAGCAGTGTCTGCTGTAAAATACGTGCTAAGTGACCATATGCAAATAATGTAGTATTTGAAGACTGGCTTAAAAATACAGAACAACCATCTAAAAAATGGATTTTACTCAAGAAGGGCTTTTTGTTTTCACTGATGCTGGGTAATGAACTTGCAAGTACTCTGTATACTGATTATAATAGTAGCAATCAATAATAAGCATATTTCCTACAAATCACAACTGAGGACGTTTGAATCCTCTGAGGAAAAGCGTTAATGTTAAAAATTAGTCAATAAACTAGCTCATACCCATTACCAGGATTTAATCCTTTTAATTTAGCATGTGGTTTAAGTAGTATGATTCACATAATTTATTTGCAAAGTAGAAAACTAGAGGTACTCACACAGATCCCTCTGTTATTTAAAAATGTAATCCTCATGGTTGGTTAGGACTCTCTTTCATAGATACAGTGAATCAAGGTGCAGAAAGCCCTTCATTACAAAAGGCAAGGTAAGATACGCCTATCTGCACTCGATTAATGAAGCATGAAAGGAGGAAATGCAGTATCTTATCAGCTAGGCTATCAGATGCTGATAAATGTTGAAAAGAAAAATATTAAAAATATTAATAAAACAATGACATCCACAAAAACAAGATGTGGTAATTTTTATTTACTTGGCAGTCTAAAACACATGGTACTTCAGAAAATTAAGATAATTTTTAAAATTTCTTAAATATTACAAACGTATAGGAAAGGGAATTCTTTGTGAGGAAATTTTTATTTATTTCTGGTTTAACATGTTCTTCCCTGACTGATTTATAATACCATCACAGTTAATTACCTAATGAAAAATATTTTATTCTGCACAAATAACAAATAATGTCAACTTTTTTGACATAGTTTATGGGAGAATAGGTGGTTATTATTTTCTAATGTGAATCAATCACTTTATTAACTTAACAGCCCTTTAATTTCTAACCACTAGGGGATAAATAGTAAGTTTGAGTACTGCTGTCTGTCCCTATTTATGCTAATGTCTGTATTTATTAATATTATTCTATCATCACAATATCATTGAGATATTCTAACAAAATCACAGTTTATTCAAAGTATTCTAAAAACATTCCAATTAGACAAGCCATTTACAACAAACTTTGGCAGTAATTCCAGGGAATGTCCAAGAAAAATCATTCAAAATGATTGCTTTGGAGAAAGTACAGGTCCTGATAAAATGGAGATCATCAGAGATGCAAATTACCCATTAAGATAAAAAGACACTAATTGATCCATCTTTATTTCTTATTGGAGAGATAGGAAGATAGCAAGGATTCAGTACATCCTGATCTTTGAGGTCAGAATTTAAAGACAGATGTTTTATTGAGTCTTATTCTTAGGAATTGAATCAAGGACTCAAAGTCCAAAGAAGACTAGAAGGGAAACTTGTAGAAGTTCCCATTTTCATTTCCAAAGGGAGTTACTAAATTTTGACCCTGGACCAGGACTACATGAACTATGTAAAATAGATTACTTAAGTTTTACACCTTCCCAACTTTTATTAAGGCTGGTAATTGCCTTTTCAAAAACAAACAACATATGATCATGGCTTTGTGAGAGAACGGGATGCTGTCTCGGTGGGAAGATCACCAACGAACAGACTGGATGCAAGATGTTCTGTGAGGGAAGGTGAAAGCCAGCTGTGGCTTCTAGGAGAGGAGAGAACGGGGACTCCTCCGAACCTTCGGAGTCACCTCAAGACAGCAGCAAGGAGAGCTCTGGGGCTGCCCATTGCAATCGCGCGCTGTGATTGTTTGTGGTGTTTGTGTAACGTGGCCCTTAGTTTTAGTGAAATACTCATTAACTTATGAGATAGGTTACTAATGAGCCCGAATTCTGGGTCAGATGCCGAGGATACGTATATGAGCAAGATAAACATGATTTTTTTTTTCTCTCATGGTTCATGGACCCTAGTGAGAAGAACAGATGCTTAAACCAGCAATTATAATAACGAATGAAAAGCATAAAGATAAAAAAATAAAAGAGGGTGCCCACAACTTCCTGGCTCAAATCAAAATTGGAATTTAAATGTATGAATTGGAATTAGTTCATAAAAGAAGAGCGGACTTTAGGGGGAAAGACGTAGCCAGAGGAGAATATTTTAGGTATAAGAAAGAACACAGCAAAGATCTGGATGAAGAAGGCTTCATCAGTCAGCTGACAGAGGTCCAGCACTCACAGAATTCTAGGTGAGAACCAGAGCATAAAGCACCCAGCTACAAACTTCAGCTTCCTCCCGAAGGAAATGGTAAGCCATTACTAGGATTTTGTTTTGTTTTGTTTTGTTCTGCTTAGGAGTAACATGATCACATATGTTATATAAGGAATATATATTAGCTATCTATTGCTATGTAACAAATTACCATGGACACTGGGGTTTAAAACCAAGTGCATTATCTCGGAAATCACGGCATGGCCAGCTTGGGCCCTCTGTTTAGGGTTTCCCAAGGCTTCAGTCAGCGTCAACGCCAGAGGGGCTTTCACCAGAAGCTCAATGGGGCACAATCCTCTTCCAAACTTTCCCAGGTTGTTGGCGGGATGTGTTTCCTTGTGGTTGAAGGACACGTGGCAGCTGGCTTCTTCAAGGCCAGCAACTGGGAGTAAGTGTGAGTTGTGAGCCTACAGGACATTCTTATACAACGTAACAATCGCAGGACTGACATCCCATCATGTTTGCCGTATTCTCCTGGCTGGAAGTAAGTAACGGATCCCGCGCACACTGAAGGGGAAGGAGATGCACAAGGAGTCGGTGCTGGGAGGTGGAAACACGAGGCAACGTTCAGTTCCGCCCACCAGACTCTCAGTTGGAGGGAGGAGATGATACGGACATGAAGTTGAGAGGTATAGTTGATACTAACCTATGCTAAGGTTGTCAGATTCTGGAAATTTCTGTCACGGAGAATAGATACAACATAGCCATTGAATTTGGGGACTGACTAAAAGGGAAGAATCTAGGATGGTGCCCAGATCACAGCCTGGAGAAGCAGGTGGGTTCTGACCCTTGGGATATGAGACACAAGGGGAGGAGCAGGTTTTGACGGTCTTTGTAATAAGTTTTTTAACATTGTGAGTTTGAGAAAACTATAGGTCATCCAGGAGGTAAAGTATATATGCAGTTAGACATTAAAAAAAAAAACAGGTAATGGGAAACAATTTTGTATCTTTTTAAAAACTAATCATGATTATATATGCCTTCTAAAACAGTGACAATAATTTATCTCCAAAAGTAATTATTCTTGTAAGACAAATGTCTTGGTTTGGCAATCAGTTAGGAAAGACAAGGACTAGTACACACAGTCGAATATGTGCCATTTATACGACTAGTAAAACAGGGGACTTGGAGGGGTCCGCTGGAGTCCGGAGGAAAAGGCGAGGTCCCGCAGTGGATAAGGCGACAGGGTCTGGAGAGGGCAGAGACCCAGCCGCAGAACCCGAGCTAGAGCCCGCGAGAAACTCCGCAGGGAGGAGTTTTTTCAGGGAGCCCGTAATGTGCTACTTGTATTTTAATTGATTTCCTTTACCTCAAAAACTTCTTAAACTCTCCTTCAAAAATAGGAGAAAAGAAAAATTTACACACATAAAAAAAAAATCCCCTGAAAAGGCTTAAACAATCATTCTTAACAAGAAGTGAACAAGTCTCTAAAATGGTTATTCATAAAACAAAATTTAGCATAGAAATTGAGAAATATATGTTGATATTTAATTACTATCAATGAAAACAAACATACACACACACAGAGAGAATTAATACATGCTTCTGCATCCATACCATTAAAACACCTCTTCCTTTGCTGCCTATGCATCCACCTCCTGCCACCAGCTCGCACCTTTCCCCCTCCCAGCCCTCTTCCCCGCCCCCCTGCACCCAGCTCCAATGAAACGCACTGCTAATGGTAGAAAGCAAAGGCACAAACCCGGGTTTCTCTGGGCAGTCAAGACAGGAATGCACAGGCCGGGATATCTGGTTTCCTCCGCTCCGACACTTAACATTCACGTTTAGACCTCTGGCCCCTGTGAGCAAAGCCACCACTAAGCAAAAGATAATGAGACTCTATCAAAGGAGGCAGAGCAAGAGCTAAGACGGAGCACCCTTCTGGCCCAGCAGGCCAGGCTTCCCTTCCGTTACCGACGCGGGCACGGAGCCGGACGCCTCTGCTGATACGGAGAGCTCAGCTGCCACACGCTTCCCAGACAGAAGACTTCTTACTTGGCATATTTCTCCTAATTACATGATAATTCATAGTATTAAGTTGATGTTACTCTACTTCTGTTCCCTCTGCAAAAATGAGCTAAAATATGGTGCCTTGAAAACCAGGATTTACTGAGGTTCCTTAACTATTTCAGTCTACGCTAGACTTGCTGTACTGATTAAGCATTTTCCTTAAGTAGATTCAGTTTCAGGGAAACTTACTTGTTTATATCCCAAATGAGTACATGACATCATGGACCAAATTTTCAAACTGTTTACCCCAAATTGGAATTCATTAGCCCCAGCTTCAAAGCACTGGTCTGCTGGACTCATGTTAATTTTACCTTCATTCTCCTAATATCGATGATAAGAAAACTAATGTACAAAAGACAGAAAACTGTACAAGAACAATTAAAAAAATAAATTAATTAATTTAAAAAAAAAGAAAACTAACGTATTCCAGCCTCTTCTAAGCGGCAATAAATAAATGTGCAGTTAATACAAATTAAATGCAATGACAGAGTCTCCAAAGTCAACTGTTGACCTGAACTTGGGAACAATAAGCAAATCAGTAACCAGTCTTCTACCGTGTTGGTACCAAGTACTGATGGTGAGAGATCCTTCTAAGTGTTGACAAAAATAAACTACAATTTTAAGAGATTCAATTTATATACAGTTTAGTGAGATTAATTTTAAACGACTTTCAAATGGATGGTGAAATGAAACAGTTAAGAATGCCTAATCACAGCAAGGTTTGCGTGAGGCTACGGCTCTGTGAGGGAAAGGTAGACATCGGGGTTGAAGGAGCAGTTTATGACTTCCCCAGGGAACATGCACAAACAAAAATTAAAGCAGAAAGCAAATCTTGGGATCATTGCCAAAAGCCATTTGGAGGGTATGGCTCACAAGTTCCACAAATGACCCACTTACTCTTGCAATACTTACCTACTAGGCGAAGCGCGGTCTCCTCCATTACCTTTTCAGCACCTCTTCTCTCTTTAATATGTTATCATACAGACATGGGCACATAACTTAAAATATTTGGTTAACTAACTAGTTGCAGATCTACTCTAAAAACCTAACAACCATAATTGAAATAGGACACCAAAAGCAAAAGAAAGAAAAATAAACGTAAAAAAAAAAAGTACTTCTAGTATTCAACAGAGGTATGCAGTGGAGGCCGAGTTACACGTAACAACAGAAATGTGCATTTCAATCATTCATTTGAACTGCTCAGAAGCTTTGCCCTCCAACCATCTGACACCTCCTCCCTGTGCCCCCAAGACGGCAAGGCCATATGCAAAGCAGAATGAGAATGGACCAGGCGGCGGGCACTCAGAGGGTTAGAAGGATGGTGCAATTACCACCACAGCTGATTCTCTCTGAGAAAGGATACAAACACGAAGGGGCCTCGTGGGCTCCTTGTGTGAAGTGCTGTATGAAAGTGCTGAAAGAGTCATGGAGAACTCACCCCGTCCCCACACGGGGAAGCTCTGAAGGCCTCAAGTGTAAAATATGAGTCTCAATGGTTCCTGTCATGCATAATATGGAATATTTTAGTGAAACTGGCTGATTTAGCGATCAGAAATAGACTCCATCTCAGTTAGCAAAGTAGTGATGATATAACAGTCCTGGCATTTGTAGACAGACACAAAAAAACAAAGTAAGAACTGATATGCATTTAAGAGGGGCCATGAAGGAGAATGCTCCTGGGGGTCTGGGCTTTCTTGGCTCCCGTCACTGGAGGTCTCACCCTGACAGCCAGGCTTTTGTGACTTAATCCCGTACATGGAGGAGTCTGGCTGGGCACCCATATAAGGAAAGTACAGCGCGCCTCATCACGGGGCACTTCCCTCTGCCAGGGCCCCAGCAGTTTGTGGATGTGCTCCCTGCGCTCTGTTTGTCCTGCGGTTTTCAGAGTGCGGACGGAGTCACACCTGCATCCAATTTGAGTCACAGGAACACATGGCCTGGCTGGCAGAAGAAGTGAAGGACACTGGAATGCTTGGATGGGTTTTCTCCTCTCGGTGATGCCAGGCCCCGTTGTCACCGCCTCCTCATTTGGGGGACGGAAGAACACTCAGGGCTGCAGAGCGCAGCAAGATGCATGAGATTTTCTGGCCTTTTTCAAAGCCAAATAAACCCCCAAACAGCAATAATAGTAATGATAATTTATATTTAAATAACTGTCATCCGTCCTCCTAAGTCTTTCAATGTTAAATTAAGTGACTCCGATTTTAATTAGCCTTACATTGTCCATACATGCCACCTCTTACTTTAGAATAGGCGAACTAATGCACAAATAGGTTAAACGTTACGAGAGGGTGATATATATATATGTATATAGAGATGTAATATATACACACTCACATATATAAAATCAGTGTCTTCATTTTTCAGTGCTTCCGAAGTCAGCTGAAATTACTGAAAATTAAAGAGTCTTAAAAGGGTTTGACACAATCTTTTTCAAACAAAAGAAAAAATTCTTCTAGTTCACCATGAATTTAATACATATTGATATTTGGAATTGTATGCCTATAAGTTAAAACATGAAAACTACAGATAGATACTATATTTCTGTAAATTATGGCAATACCCTGTAATTAACCATTATTGATCAAAGTTTACATTTAATTCATTGTAATTCAATTCAACATATCTCTGGAATGCCAAGCTCTGAATCCCATATTGGACACAGCATATGTGAGCTAACAGGCAAACTAATGCACAGATTTCATATTTCTATATAAATATAACATACTATTTATTCTATATTTATACATAGTTTTTTCTCCTTTCCATTCTCACATAGCAAATATAAACCTTCAAGAGAGAGTCATGCAGAAAACTGCGGAACTTCAAGGACGTGAAAAGATTTTGTGACCTCTACATCATTTTATTTTGGGGAATCTTTACTCTCTAGGATTTTAAGTCTTTCATGGTCTGGCTGTGTCTGTGATTTACAACATTATTCTTAGGTTAAACTATAAAATAAAGTCTGTGGATTTTTTTTTCACAACTAACTCTCTCGTCATTCTAGCAAAAGGTAAGCAAAATGATCGCCCATTGAAATCATCAACGCAAAGCTCATCCTGGCGTCTTCCGGGATGCGCCTTCTCTCGTGCCGCATGCACCGCCTGGACCACCAGGGCATTCCTGGCGGGCTTCGGCGGGGCCAGTTCACTCAGACCCCTCCATGGAGGAGAGGAGGCAGCCCGTCAGAGTGGGGCCGGCACGCTCCTCGGAGCCCGGTTAGATGGGATGTCTTTCCGCCCGTCACTACACCTCCCTAGGACTCAGTGTTGACAAATACAAAATGAGAAACTGAGATTACATTGGTAACTTCTGACCTTGGCGGTTTTGAACCACAGGGACTGAGTTATTATTGCAAGGCATCCCTGAGTCCATATGGACATGCGGATTCCCTCAATCAGTGTATATTAAAACTGTGACAAGTCTTATACGAGGACTTGACATTTTTACACTTGATATTGGGAAACACTGGACTCCTTTTGGAAGTCCACATAACTGTAACCTTCCCGGTGAACACCTGAGCGCAGACATAGCCTTCACGAATTCTCTCCATCACCTTGGGAAGGAAAACGTGTGAACAAGCTCACAGCTTCCATCGGTGAGGTGAAGGTCGGGTGCCACCAGGGGTGTGAGCATAAAGTAACTTGAGGAAAAAACAGTCATGTGATGTGCACAGGTGCGGGGCCCAGCCATGGGGTGCGCTGTGGGGAATGTCCCCTGTTGCCAGTTACCCTTGGGAGTGAGAACTACCGAGACCGACGGGTGCATGAGTTCTACAGCTAAATGCAAAATCCTCCTGAGGTTTGCTAACCATGGACTCCCTTGGGGGAGCTAATTCAGAACAACAGTGAGCTGCGAGGTTTTCTAATTATAAGCATTTTTTAAATCATTAAGGTTTAGAATTCAAAAAAGTCCCCATTTTTTAGCCTTGAATCAACCTTCACATACAATACCCTATTTCTTCCTCCACATTCCTAAGCGTTCAGCCATCACTGTTTTGCACGACGTTGTGAGCCTAAAACTTGTCTCCTGAATGCAGTTTTTGTGCTGCATTTAGCAGAAGGGTGCTTCCTGCTCTTCCTCTCTAGATATTTCTCAAGGGGCACAGTCTTTACTCAGTGACACTGTGCAGAATCTTCCTTTAAACACAGCATGGGAAAACACTTCCCATTCCGGCAGGGGAAATTTATCCGAAGTATGTGAATATTTTAAAGAGAGTTTGAATATCAGTGTCTGTCCTGTAGACCCCTATGAGTTTACCCGGATTGCTGTCAATCATTTAAGTGCTTTTGCAATGAAATCTATGCTGGCTGTAAACCTGACTTGACTATAAACAAAATACCTGCAATTTTAACTATTTCAATAGAAATATATCATGCTTAAGGTTTTTCTAAAATGTTCATTTGCTGTTTTCATAAAAATTCAAGAGATAGGCCTCAGGTTATGCCTATTTCTATAATGAATGAAATTATTATTAATGATAATAAATTAACATCTACTCAAGAAATTAAAGCAAGAATTAATAAATTGTTATTTGCAAAGTATTTTGAGTGTTCAGGAGAAATATTAAGCAGATAATTTCATTGAATATTTTAAAAACCAACTTATTAAATTAGCTAACTAGATTATCATATATAGATACATATAATATCATAGATATGTATACGTATGCTATATGGATGTTCATGTATATATAACATTGAAGAGTTTGCTGACTTGCAACCTGACCAGAAGCCTACCAGAAATATCAACTATTTTATATACTATATGCAACTTGGTTTTATTCTTATCTGATATGTCCAGCACCATTAGTAAGATTTACTAGCAGAAAAACAGATGATTAAATGGCCCCCTTGGTTAACGTCTCATCTCTTCAACTTCCCATTTGAAGAAAGTTTCTACGTAGCAAATGCTTCTGCCTTTTTTTCTTACTGGTGCTGATGGAAGTGCACCGTCCACACGGCAGTTACCAAACTCCAAGGTCTGCTTGTTGCTTTGTCTCCTATCACTCCTCACGCTGCAGCTCTGGAATATCTGCAATAACTTACCATCATCTTCCTTAAAAATCTCTAGTCCCTCAACGAAATATCTGTTCTCTCATTGTCCTATGACATTTACAGCTTTTGCAATGTTTTCCTCCAGGTTCCTGCCTTCTGAACGTAACATTTCTCACGCAGGTGCTTGTATCGCCTGCAGCCCTTACCTGCGCTGCCTTGCTGAGGGCACCCACCATAGCCTGGTACCCTGACGCCTGATCCACTTCCGCCACGACAGTCTCCCTCCGCGACTTCTGTCCATTTCCCACTCCCTGTCCATCCAGTTACTTGGATGACTTCCCAGCATCTCAACTTGGCTTTATCCAGACTGAGTTCATCATAGTCACCCTAAAACTTGTCACTTCGTGACTTACGTACTTCCATTAACGTCACTACAATCACCATAATCATGCTCAGGCTTAAAAACCTACAATGCGACACCACAAACCATCCATCCATCCTGTTATCTTCACAAAGGCTCATGGCACAACCTGTGATACTGGGCATTACAGACTCTTTGTGGTCCACTTCCGGTCGAAGCCTCATGCTGAGCGACACGGAATCCTCTGGCTGCACAACTCGAATCCACCTCCCTGCCACTCAAAACTGTCCGATGACTTGCATTATCACTGAAGAATACGCAAACGCCCTTCCCTGTCCTCCTTGGCATGGCTTCATGTGATTTCCCTTTTATCCTCTCCGAGGACATTTTTTTCATTGCTTTTAGAGAGAGAGGAAGCGGGGTAGGGAGGAGAGGGGGAGAGAAAGCAAGAAACATCAATCAGCTGCCTCTCCTATGCAACCTGACTGGGGATCGAACCCCCAACCTAGGTATGTGCCCTGACCAGGAGTCAAACCCGCAACTCTGGGTGCATGGACTAATCTCCAACCACTGAACCACACCAGCCAGGGCAGAGTTATTATTTCTTCTAATTTCAGTATTCTCCACAAATACTCTCTTTCAAATTCCTCCCACAAAAACTTAAGGAGGCTACTTGGGTACTCTAAACAGGTTCTACTACGCTTGTCCATCTTTACGCATTCCCTCATGCATAAGGTGGAATTCAGTTACGATGGGGGTGGAGCTAAAGTAGAAGAAATCGCTTCTGTATATTTTCAGCACAAATTCTAAAAAATGAGAAACAGCTGAATCTTATCATCCCTTTTCTTAATGCATCTAATAGTTTGGCTCTATTTTAGATGAATCAAATGCATACTGTGTAACGAGTCATCGCAGATTTAGCACAAACCAGCACAGGCGTCTCACCTGGCAGTTTCTGTCGGTGCCTCGCGGCCCCACCAGGCAGGGAGGAAGTCCCCGCCCAGGGTCTCCCCGGGCTGGAAGGACGGTGTCCGGTAGGGTCCCGGTTCTCCTCTGAGGCTCGCGGCCCTCCTCCCAGCTCACTGTGTTTGGGCAGAAGGCCTTTCCTCCGGGCTGCAGGACTCAGGTCCCTAGTTTCCTTTCAGCCCGTGACCACGGACCACTGTCCCCTCCTAGACCTCCTTGCCAGGCGGCTGCCACGGCCCATAACCTCGGGCTCGGGCTCGTCTGCTCCCCTCCAGGCCCGCTGCAGCGTGCCTCGCGGCCCTTCCCTAGTGCAGCCAATACAGAACACGCTGCTGTTGAAGAAGACCTGGTGGGCTTAGATCCGGCCCGAGGACCCTCCCCTTGCAACAAGATTACTGACTTGGGGCCTTACTTGCATGTACAAAGATAATTCACAGTCAGTTGTGCCTACTCAGTGTTTAATCAAATGACTAGGAAAAGCTGTGCAAGCACCAGAGGCTGGAAATCTTAGGGAGCCATTCAGAGTCTAGAAGTGAGGGGTCAAAATATACACAGTGCATCATTTTAAGGCTTCCGATTTGTACTCATACACCTTCCAGAAACGTTCTGTCACCTCCGCACAAACCTCAGCTGTGCTGTGATTGAGAAGGGGTCCCGCTCACTCTCATACATATGACTGTACACCCTCAACCTCTCTTTCTTCCCCCCCAACCCCCCACCCTACTCTCCCTTCCTCACAAACACACACCGATTACCTACCAAGGAGATACATTTAAAACACAAGAGACTTTTAAATCAAGTTGTCCAGGGTTTATTAAACTCGACTAGAATAAGATTCAATTCAATCTAGGAGGCTTGTAAAAATCCAAATTTCTGGGACTGTACGGGAGGGCACAGGAAACTTTTATTTTCAAGAAGTGCCAAGTTTCTCCTTTTATAGGAAAAGGAAAAGCCCAACTTATCCCAGGAAATAACTGCTAACGAACAGCTTAGCAGCAAGGCATGGGCTGTGTACTCTACCGCTATCAGAGAAACCAAGAATAATATTTATGTGCTGTCTTAAGCATATCAGTGAAGCAAGTTTACTATTCTGCAGAACACGTCAGGATTCCTGGGTCTAATACTTAATGACTTTGCAAAACTACTGCTTCAAGACCTGCTTTGTCTAAACTTTGAGAGTGAAATTTATTAGAAAGTTCAAGAAAAAGCAGGTCAAACCGGTATCAGTATTCTTTTATTTATTTTACTTTCTTTGAAACAAATTAATGCATGAGAGAACTTCCAATTTAAATCAGTGAAGCAATTAATAGAGGTTTTTCCTCACTATACGCATATCTGAGCAGGAAATAGCTGTGCTTTGCAAAGTAATGTACAGTCAACATTTATGAAACATGAATCAGATTTCTAGGATGTACCAATCCTATGCTAAATCAAAAACAAAGAAGTGAGTTTATAGTTTCCTGTAACAGAGCTCCACTATCTGATCTGGGAGCAGATTTATTTAAGAAAATTTTAACGTAAGATCATCACACATTGCAATGGAAACACAGGCAAAATGTGACAGGATCTGAGAGTTGAGATCAAAGAAAACCAAATGATGGTGCTCTGAAGAATGTTCAAGATGAGGAGAAGCCCGGTTTAGTTTAAAAATCTAAATGCACGTATAAAAATAAAAATGTGCAAACTCATTCAATCTACTAACACATTTGAACAGCACTTCTAAAGAAAAAATATAAAACCCTAAAGCTACAAAGTTTGTTTTTCCCTTATGCAGACAACTGGCTCTCCTCGAGGGAGAGAGCTCCTCTCAGGGACACTTAGTTCTGAGCGAGCACTTGTTTGTCAGACCTCGTTGGGGATCTAAAGGACACAGCACCACAATGAACCGCAGTGTGGACATTATATACGATGTTGCTTGTAGACATGTGTTGGCGCGCCCACTGTTGTTCTAAAATGCGTGTGCAATTAGGTGTCTTCAATGCCATTAGACGTGCCCCTCTGTCCTCAGAGTAGAACCTCCCTTGGTCTCAATCTCTTGCACCCACACCAGCTAAGTCAGCTCCTTACCCAACACTGGCTGCGTGAATCACATTTTCACTTGGTCCTTAAGATACTTAGAACTTGTCTACTGTACGAATCAGAATGTAAAAGAATCTGTTATATAAAACACACTATTCTTTCTTCCACATAATAAACCTTTGTCTGCAGAGTGCCTATGAATATTGACTTTGCCGTATCAGTGAGATAATTACATGTAAAGCAATAGTTTCTTAATTAAAATTTGATCCTCAACATTCATGCAAGTTGTCAAATATTTTACCTCCTCTGTCATAGAGTTCTAGACAGCTCATTTTTGTCTTTCTTTTAAAATTACTCAACAACGCCAAGTAGCCCTTATCAGTCCCAGATGCAGGAAACTTTCAGAATAACATTCTAAGGACTAATTTAAAAAAGCAATGCCTTTCGGTATATTTTGAAGATAAATTTGTGCAGAAACAAGAATACGTGAGCAGGAGTGAGAGTTCTTCTGTTTGCACAACTCCCAGTGGGTGAGCTAATCTGGTTTTCACAGTGACCAATGATGGTGTGTCGCCTGCTTCCTCTCAGAAGCTAGGTCTCTACCACCCTCCAAAACAAAGGGTTTTATAAAGAGACAGCAAGTTGAAAAAATATGAAAGATTCAAGCCAGAGGACAGGGGACTCCGTGTCAATATTTGACTGCTAGAATATTCCAAATGAAGCAATGCTTGTGCAGCCCTCCGCCCTGCGGAAGCTGAGTCTGGCACGGGCTGCCAGTGCCTGGCAAGTGGGGGATGTTTGGGGAAAGGGGAGAGATATTTGGACAGCAGCGCGCTGCTGCTAGAATAGATGGCAGATGCAGATTCCTGAAAACGCCTCCATCACTGTAACCACACAAAGCTTCAGTAAACACTTTCAGTAGCGAGCCACTGAACCCCCCTGGGGATTCCGCGCTGATAGGAAGGTTCAGAGGAAAAGAGGCGGGACAGGAAGAGATGGAGGGAACTTTGGGCCTCGTGGAGATAACAAACACACGTTTTCATGGGTTTGTTGCCAAATCACTTGGGAATTACTGCTGCACTAACAAAATCTCCTGGAAAATTTTGACATGAAATGTATACATTTTTTTTTCCTGAATTCTGGGGTTGATCTGGCAAGGGAAGAGCCAACTCATAAACTGATTTACCTAACATTTATTTTATTCACGGAAGACTTTCGCAGGAATGTGCTTCGAAGTTACAGACTGAGACATTTTCATAATAAGTAACCTAATAAATTGAATTCAAGCTAATAATGAAATCTTTCCTTTATTATTTTTTATCTAACTACAAGAATTAACCTTTTCTTTCGAACAGCTAAAGACCTGAGTGGACACTGGAATGTGCTCTCCATGAGTTTTAAGGTGGCACCCTGTATCCAACGCTAAATCCAGACATCATCTCAACGTTGTAGTTGACAACCAATTCAGTAATTGTATTTTTTGATCCACATTATCAGAACTGTTCAGACAAAATGCAAACCCAAGGGATGGAGACAGTGCCCACAAGCCCTAAGATACGTCCCAAAAGACTGGAACTTTCTCTCGGAAGTCAAGAGTCACTCCTTGAAAAGAAAATTCTCCATCAATTTTACCCTCTGCTCCTCTAGCCCTCACTTAACTGCCTTCTTTGCTGATACCATGTCCCCAGGAAGCCCTGCCACATCCCCCTCCATCCTCTGTCGCCTCCATTTGAGCCATCACACTTACGTTGAATTTCCTTTCCCACCTACCGGTTCCACTCATTTTGACCTGCCCTAAACATTGGATGCTTTGGTCTTTTGTGCCATCTTTAAATGTCCGGTTTACTAGACGTCACAAGGAAAGATAAGTTAAGGACATGTAACTGCTAAGTGCATGAGAAAGTACAAAGTGCTCCGCGGGTTCACAGGAAGAGACTCCATCCAATTGATTTAGGAACTGGACTAAGAAAGGACTCCACAGATGAAATGAGACTTCAACTGGCCTTAAATATTAACAGATTCCCTCAGATTAGAAAGAGAACGGTGTAAGGCTTTTTCAAAAAGGATCATATCACTCTCTTGTTGAGAGTCCTCCCCACAACCTTCGGATTCCCGGGCAAACAGGAACACACACCATCCAATACCCTGCATCATCTGGGCCCTGTCTGCCTGTCTGTCCGTCCCTTCATGCCATCACTACTCCACTCTGAAGTCTGTGCCCTTGTCATACCGAACCCTGTGCAGTCTCAAGCGGAAGGCAACCATTCAACCTCAGACCATTGAATCTGCAGCCCCTGCCGTTAAAATACAGTGGAGTCTTCTTTCTAGTAAGTCCTGCCCCTTTGCCAGCTGGGCTGGTCAGCTCCTCCTCACCCTCGCAGAACCTGTCTCAAACCTCTCGCCCACCAGGACGCCCCTCACGACAGCTACCTGACCTACACATGCGCTCATTCCACGCCACATTATCAACACGGTCCAAAGGGCCTCTCCTTTCAGCTCCTCACCTACACCTGTCCCTTCCTCTTCCTCATGCAACCAGCTCAATTTTTCATTTTTACTTGTATATTTTTACCAAATGCATATAGCTTGAGTAAATGTATTGTCAAATGTATGTAAATGTGTTGTTTTAAAGTTCTCAAGGTTCCTTACTTTTCATTAAATAATAGGCATGTAAGATCCACCCACCTATGTTGCTCTGACTCCATGTGATTTATTATATGTACCTAACTCATGGATATAGTCCATGTGTGTCCACTCTCCCGATGCTGCTCACACGTGTGTGCACACACACGCATGCTCACATAAACACACATGCAAATACTTTCACACACGGTCACACACACACACTCACCTCCCATAGGCACAAATGACGCAATGACAATGCTTCTAATGCCCCATTACAAACATATAAGGACGTTGTTTACGGACACTGGGGTGGAACCAGTGACTCATACACCGTGTTTAGACTGAATTTTTCCAAATACCCCCGACTGTTCTCCAGAATGGCCGAGGGTTCCCACATCCTCGCTCCTCTGCCAGCCCCTGCTTTCTAATTACCCAGCTTTCTAATGCTTCCAGTCCAATAATGCGTGAGGCACCTTCGCCGAAACCACTCCTTAACACTGGCCCGGAACGGTGTCTCTTTGTTGTGCGTCTGGCCTCTGCCAGCCCGACAAATGTGGAGGCCACCAAAACACAAAGTCAGTAAAGCGTATTTAAAGAATCGAGGCTTCAGTAATGCCAGGCTAACGGTGACAAAGAGGGTATCACCCAAATGCATTAAACTGGGAACTGGCTAAGGTGACATGGAGGTGACCCGGTTCTAATTCCACACTCATTCCCACGTTCCAGAGCGCGACACGTGCATATCTCACACCAAGAATCACCATAAAATGTTTGCATATTCTACTCCTTTGGTGATAGTGTAGTCAGTACCTCAAGGTCTTTTGCACAGCTCACTAGTTCTGATGCACCCCTGAAACGTGGAGTTATACTTTTGACAACAGCATAAACAAGACCAGAAACCAGGATAAGCAAAGCAGAAGCCGACCTCCCATCGGCCGAATGAGCCTCTCAGCCTGGGGTTCCAGCCGCGGCAGCCCCAGCTGGCTCAGCGGGTTCTCAGAGCCTGCCTGCTTCTCCGAGCTTCAGACATGAGCGTTAAACACCAGTGCAACCTACTCGCTCACCGATGCCGGGGCTGCCCGAGGAATCCTTCATGTGCTTTGTTCTGACCCTTTCGAAGTCTTCATTAATTTATACATTCTAGTGGTATCCTTTGAAGTATTTTGTAATAAATACTTTAATCCGTTGGTCATTGATTTCTATCTGGCTCATCCCAAAAGGAATTTTAAGTGGAAAATAGTTGATCACTTTTTATTTCAATGACATATCTAATTTTATGGTCTTTTCTTGTGAGCTGGACAATTTTTCCCCTAACATTTTTGTTCCTTCTAGGAGAAGAGGTCATATGCATTTCTGGGTGGCTCACAGCAGGTCCCAGGGAGGAAGCCCATCACCGACTGGGAATCCTTCATGCTGTGCATGTACATGTGCACCAGCTCTTCTCCAAGACCTGCGATTGTACCCTTTTCAGAGCTGCAGAGGACCCTTCCCACACCGCCGCCCTGTGCAGCCGGGAAGTCCTCCGTCTCTGTGGCTCGACTAGAAAGGCCGGCACTCGCGGGGCTACCACGAGGTTGAAGATCGGAAGCTTTGGGTTTGAGCCAGCCTCCTGCAAACTCCACGCAATGATGTGGAGCGCCTGACAAAGATTCTTCCGTTCTCTTGTCTATAATCTATAGTAACATGCTTGTGTTGAAGTATAAATGTTCATTATTATGCATTGAACACATACTTTTCAGAGCTATGTGAGAAACAGTTCTTAGCATTTTGCACGTATAAAGCGCTCACATCCTCAGTGAAGTCTGTTAACCAGGCGATAGCACTACCTCTGCCTTGTAAGTGAATAAATCAGGGACCAGAGAGAGTAACTGCAAATCAACACAGCCTGTCAGCGCCAAAGCCAGGGCTCTAGCCAGGGTGCTCTCTCTACCCCACAATCAGTGGTCCCAGTGTGTTTCTAACCGAAAGTCCCAGAGCACAACATAAGCTCGATACTTCCCAGTCAACTTCCACAGGACTATTACTATTAGTAACAGCAATTAGTAGCCCAAAGGACTATCACTATCGTACGACAGGAAGAGCTCACTCTGGGAAAGGGCAGAGACACCAAGCTATGAAATCCGATTGCATACCGTGGCTTTCTGCTTTCCTAATTAAAGCTTTGCCCCGACCACCTCTCGAATGTGTTCCGTGGATTACAATGCTACGGGACAAATTGGACAAACCCCCAACCTCTCATTTCCTTGCCTGTTTTCTTAATTGCCACTGTCACCCAATGTCTTTGAACCAAAAATACGACAGCACAACAAAAAATTTCATACCATAGATTAAAAACATGTCAAGTTTGATCCAAAGGAAAACTGACCCAAATCTAACAATCATGGCACCAAAATGTATATGTCATTCAGTTATTTGGTACAGAAACCTAAAAGTCACATTTCTACCTTCAGTACGTCATATTTTACTTTAAAAAGACAATAACACATTGTTTGCCTTTTCGAGTTAATAAAGACTTGTCAATGCACCTTTATGAGACCTTCGCCATGTGCCAATTAGTATGCTAAGAGCTGGGAATGCTGACGTGAATGAAGTAATTTCTACCCTCTGAACATACACATTCAAAACAGAAAAATTAACCCGGTGTAGAGCCAGAAACCTTTAAAGGTAAACCAAGGAATATTTTTTACTAAGAGTTTATTTGTATTAACGTCATAATATACAGAGCTTAATATATTTTAATAATAAAGTGACCCTAAGAACTCATTTTAATTAAGGATATAAATACATAAAGACTCACTTTTAGGTCCTGCATAAACGAAAATAAAAGGACTTATAGATTTAGACTGTTCTCCAAGTTTAGGTGAAAGACATTTTGAAAAACAACTTCACTAACCAAATTAACACATTTGAACAATTAAGTCAAATGAAAATTCTATGGGAAATCATCCAATTTTAGGCTTGATACGTTGAAAACAATGCATATGTTGGATGTTTCCAATAGGCTTATGTTTTGATTTGTGCCTCTTTAAACCCACACATTATTCCTCGGCGTAACAACACCCCTGAAACAGCAATAATGCAGTGATGTCATGGTAAGAGCCGGAAGGGCTTTCAAAACAGAGATAACAAACATGTTATTCTGTCTACCCATACGTTCACGGTCCAGGGTCAGACGGAACGGAGGAAAATCTCGACCGCCATTGTGACCTCGGCCTGCACCGTCCACCGCCGGTCCCCGCCCATCCTTCAGGCCCCGCCCTCTGCTCTCTTTGCAGAGCCCCTCCCCCATCTCTCTGCAGGCCCTTTGCCATATTCTCTCACAGCAATCTCCACTTTCCTTGCATAGTACTGTATCAGTAGGTCAGGCCACCGATAAAAAATCGCCATCACCTGGATGGCTTGAACGACCGACGTTTATTTATTTTCTCCCGGCCCTGGAGCCTAACCTTGGAAGTCAGGGCGCCAGCACCACCCGTTCTGGGAAGGCTCCCCCTCAGGCTTGCAGGTGGGGTCTCCTCCCTGCATCCACACCAGTGAAGACAGAGCTCGGGTGTCTCTCTTCAGCGGTTCTCTCAGACTCGGGCTCCACCCTCACAACCTCACTTAACCTTAATCACCTCCTACAAGACCTCATCTCCGACACTTATATTCGGGTGGGGGGAGCTTCCGCATAGGAATTTGGCGAGGGCATTCATAGCATAAATCCACTCCACAGTGAGTGACCACTACAGTTTCTCACCACCTAACAACCTATGTATTCGATGGCATCCTCCCCAACTCAATTACAAGCTGCAGGGGTCAGGGACCCATCGGCCGTGGGCACCACCGAATGCCCAGCACTCAGCACAGCTCCTGGCACATGCACTCCGGTCAAACGAACAAATTAATGTCGTTGTGCGCTGCGCCCTCACACAGAAACCCCTGAAATTCGGCGGATGGAGAGTGTTCTCTTCAGTAGCTTGAGGATTTGTATCCTACGCATACACGTGTCTATGCATACATTAATCTCTCCCATTCAAACTCATTAACATTTATTTATTATTTTTTGGAGAGGGGAAGGGAGGGAGGGAGAGAGGGAGAGAAACACTGATGCAAGAGAGAAGCACTGATCAGCTGCCTCTTGTACATGCCCCCACCGGGGACCGAACCTGCAACCTAGGCATGCGCCCTGACCGAGAATGGAACCAGAGACCTTTCACTTTGCAGGATGACTCCCAACCAACTGAGCCACACTGGTTTGGGTACGCAATGGGAAATTATTCAGAAACAAGAAACAAGGCAACTCTGCCGTTTGTGCCAACGTGCTACATGAAATAAGTCAGAGAAACACAAATACTGTGTGATCTCACTTACAGGTGAAATCTAAATGAAAAAATGCCAAGCTCATACAAAGAGCAAAACGGTGGTCACCAGGGTCTCAGGAATGGAGAAACTGAGGAGAGGATGGTCAAAGGACACAGCCTTCAGTGAGAAGATGAGAAAGTTCTGGGACGCACTGTACAGCGTAGTGATCACAGTTAGCGATCCTACACTGTGTACTTACAATCTGCTGAGAGTGAATCTTCTGCATTCTCATCATGCACACACACATGCACACACGGTAACTATGGGAGGTGACATATGTGTTGTCAACCTGATTGTGGCAATCGCTCCACAAAGTAGCAAATCATTACCTTGCGCACTTTAAATACAAGTAATTTTCTTTATCAACTATACCTAAATGAACCTAGGAAACATATCAACGAATAAAGTGGCAGGAACCGTAAAAAGAGAGCACTGTGGTACAGGCGTGAGCAGACATGAATGAAGTCTGAAGGAAGGACGGGGGAGAGAGGGTCACAGGAATGCGATGCCTTTCCCAGGCCTTGAGTAGCCGTCGCCAGTTTTCAGGAGAACAGAACAGGAGAGTGCAGAGTATATTTTTAAAAGTTAAAGAACACGCAGAACAAAAAGATGAACGCGTTCGTGAGCACGTCCAGGAGGTGGGGGCTGCAGGCAGAGGTCTAAGGGCCGTTAAGCACCTGTCTGGCGGATCACTACTTGGGTGGGAGACCAGGGTTGGTCAACGTTTGCCTGGGGACTGAAGCTCACCTGCCTTCTGCTTGCGTAAGTCACGTCTGACTGGAACGCACCTGTGCTCACTCACTTAAGGAGCATCCCCGACAGCGTTCACCCCCCACGCGGGAATGGCGGTTAGGACGGAGGTCACGTGGGCTGTGGTTCCACAAGGGGCACAGAAAAAGGTTGCTGACTTCTGCTGCAGAGGACGGCCTCAAAGCGAAACACTTTGAGCAGAGGAGTAATAAGGTCACGTGTTTAATGAGGGTTTTCTCTTAATATCAGTTTTTAGGTAAATAATTCTTATAAATGAAAAACTTGGGTACGGTCCTCTCCCCTTACCCTTGGTGGAGACACTCCAAGACCCCCAGTAGATGCCTGAAGCCAAGGGTAGTACTGAACCCTGTACAAAGGGGGGCCCAAATACCTGGAATTTATTTATAAAGATTTGTGTAATTATTCTTACATGTTTAAACTTCAGTCACCTTCCGAATACTCTCCATTCGATGCAATACGCCCATCACGACTTTTTTCAACTGCTCAAAACAGTTTTCGAACTCATCAATTTTGATGCCTTTTAGCTCTTCTGCCAGTTTTAGCACTTAGTGCCTCTGCCACATCAGCAAAACGGTTCCCTCTGAGGACTTTTTTCATTCAGGGAAACAAACAAACAAACAAACGAGTCGCTAGGGGCAAGATCCGGTGAATAGGGAGGATGGGTCACAGGGTGGGGGGTGATGCCATTTTTGGGTCAGAAACTGCTAAATGGTCACTCAGTGTGGTGTGGGCAGGTGTGCTCATAAATCACCCATCATGAAATGGGCAATGGTGTTGAAAGAGTCATCAAAAAAAGTCACTGAAGCCGAACGCAGCCTCTCACAACAACGCCAACTGGTGCACTGATACAGGTGGATTCCTAGAACACTCACCTAGCAGGGGAAGGCTACAAGGGGCCTGGCCTCCAGAAGACATTCCAGGTTTGTTTTTGGTTCCCCTTTGTATATACTGTTTTTTCCTATACACGCAAACCCGAGATGAAGTTTAATTTATAAATTAGACACAGTGAGAGATTAACAATACCTAATAATAAAATAGCACAATCATAGCACTATACTATAATAACAGTTATGCAAATATGGTTTATCTCTCTCAAAATATCTTATAGGACTGTACTCACCCTTCTTCTTGTGTTGACACGAGATGACACGAGATGAAACCTCTTCCCAAATCCTTGTAACTGTCCCTCCCTTGCAGGGAACGGCTGGGGGTCGCTGGCTGCAGGGATCCCCTCGCTGAAGTCTCCGTGTGGGCTCGGTGCTTCCTGGGCAACACGCCGCAGTGAGTTGGCACCGGCCTGGGTTCGCGTCTTCCACTGCAGACGCGGTGCCTTTTCCACCGTAACTGAGCTCCTACCACGCACTGTGGCCGTGACGTTGGCAACTCAAGGTGTGAGAGCAAAGTGAGCATGAATCTCTTCTTCCTTCTTCTGTTTCACCGACAGAGGTTTCCTTCTTACCGTAGAGCTTAGCAACCTCGGCACGTGATGTTTCTCCTCGTTTCCTTATTCGGTAGAAGACGCTTCACCTCTCACCAGGGAAGCACGGCTTCTCCTCGGTGTGTTTGAATCCCCGGAATCACTCCTCCGGCAAGTTTGGGGCTGTTCGGAAGTAAAAGAAGAGACGCCCAAACACCCTCACTGGGACCCCAGACGGCCAATTCGATAACAGGACGCCTACCACGTGATTCCAGGATGGCGGGGAGAAGCCCAGCAAATAAATGGGTTAGAACCCAAAGGTCCCGCGAGATTTCATCACACATGCCATTTAAGACTCATGAGTTGTTTATTTCTGGGATTTTCCATCATACTTTTAGACAGAGGCTGACCACTGATAACTGAGACTGCAGAAAGCAAAGTGGTGGGTGGGGGAGGGGCTGCAGTCGTGGTGTTCTCATTATCTCATTTGGAAAAGCTGCGGAGTGAATACGAATGCATAAATCCTTCCCCTTGGAGCAGGTAGCATCTTATCCATCAGATAAATGTATATATGCTTATATATCCACATTTACTTTAGCACGAATTAAGACAATGAAGAAATGGAAGAGAGGAAACATGTCCAGTGGGAAATGAACTGGAGAGGCGACGCGGCGGAAGAGCTGGAAAACAGGGGTCACTGCTGGAGAAGGGCGGGTGCCAGTGGAGCCCAGAAAGAAGCCACCGGTGGCTGGACCGGGCAGAGGGACGGACTGAGACAGAAGCTACCAATAAAAGTTGGATGAGTCATGAGGAAGAGGTAGGGTGTTGAAGAAGAGAAACCGCCTGCTTCACAATTTTTCCTACCGTTTACTCTGGGTTTACTGGATACTTTGAGGCTTTAAAGAGCTGCATGTAACAGCTGCAAAGTGTTAAAATTAATTCAAACAGCAAGAGCTGATGGTTGTTTCCAGTCACAACAGGGAAAGCTGCAGTTCGCTCCAGTGGCGTGAGGAGAAAGAAGTTGATGAATCTTAAGAAATCTCTGGCAGGAAACTTGAAAAGCGTATTAGCGCAGCTCAGCAAAGCATGACCATGCACGGCTTCTCAGAAACATCCCCATGAATACTGAGGGGAATATAGTCTTGATTTTTAGTAGTTTTATGTGTGAATGATATTTTTATTCAGATGAAATTAAAAGCTTAGCAATAAAAAAAATAGAGGAATATGAGCAAGGAAGAATCACAGCCTCCGGAAGTGCCACTGTTGACATTTGGATGGATGTCTCATCAAATGTTTTCCTGGGGTTTTTTTTTGTTGTTGTTGTTTACAGGGTTGAAATCACACCATACAATTATTTATCTCACTTTCTCTATTTGCCGTTTTGCAGGTGAGCAGTCCCTAAGTTTTCTTTAAACCCTTTAATACCATTTGTTAACCAGTATTTCATCGTCTCAATATGCTAACCCTTTACCATTCCCCCATTCCAGATATTTAGTTTGCTTCCACTTTTTCACAGTCATAGGTTATACAACGTGGTAGTGAACATCTTCACGCCCAAATCTTTAACAACATTTACAATCACTTCCTTAAGCTAGTTTTCTGGAATTATGATTATAAGATAAAAGGCTATGAATATTTTTAAGGGCTGTGACCCTTCATGCCAAAGTGCTTTCCAAAACAGCTGGGTCACCTTACATGACCCCTCCCAGCAGCGCATGGGAGAAAATAGGCAGCATTTTGTTGTGAGGGAAACCAAGTTCGAAGAGGGCAAGACAGCAATCGAATTCAGGAGCAAATTTTAGCCTAAAGGGCAAGGTCAGGAAGGGAGAAGGAAGCTTCACCCGTCGCACTGAGAACAATTTTTACAAAAGGGTTAGAGAAATTCAGCCTATCAGGAGCTCTTCTGGATACAACAAAGTTACCTGCTTTTGCCTCTGCTCACCAACCTGGCAACTCCCTCTGTTCTCCTCTCTGGGGGTAGAGGGCGGAGCGGTGGCACCAGCCAGCTACCCTGGGGACCGATCGCTCTGCTCACCACAGCTGCCTTCCGAAAGGCAGAAACACGTCAGCAGGAAGATTCTTCAATCCACCTTCCTCGCTTGATCAGATCAAACCCTAGGAAAAGCATGGCAACTAAACATAAAAAGATGCTCCACCTCATATGCCACCAAGGACATTTAAATAAAACAATAACGAGTCACCACTGCTAATCTATCAGAATGGCCAAAATCCGAAACACTGACAACGGCAAATGCTGGCAACGACGGGGAGCAGCAGGAGCTCTCATTCGTTGCCGATGGCAATGCAGAACGGCACAACCAGTTTGGGAGACTCTTCAGAGGTTTTTACTAAGATAATCATATCTTGGCATGCAACTCATCAGTCACACTCCTTGGTATTTCCTCAAAGTAGCTGAAAACTTACGGGCACCTAAAACCTGCCCCCCGATGTTTATTGCAGGTTTGTTCATCGTTGCTGAAACTTGCACATGACCGAGATGTCCTTCAGGAGGTGAATGGGTAACGAAACCAGGGTCCATCCAAGCACTGGACCATTACTCAGCCCCCCAAATCAGTGAGCCATCAAGCCATGAAAAGACATGGAGGAAACTTAAATGCACGCTGCTACATGAATGCAGCTAATCTGAAAAGGCTGTCTGATTCTTTAAAAGGCAAGACCCTAGAGAAAGGAAGAGGATTTGTGGTTGCCCAGGGTGTGGAATGGGGTTGATGAATGTGATTGAAGAGAGTTTTTAGGTCATAAAACCACTCCGTGCATTTCTGTAATGGTGGATACAAGTCCTTATAAATTTGTCCAGATTCACAGACTGCACCACATGCAGAATGAACCCTAAAGTAAACTGTGGCCTTGGGGTGACTGCGATGTGCCAAGTTTGGCTCTGTCACTTGTAACAAACGTGGCACTCTGGTGGGGTTGATGAGGGGCATAGAGCATGCACGTGGGGGGCGGGGGTGTGTGCGAAACACCTTCCTCTCAAATTTGCTGTGAACCTAAAACCGCTTTAAAAATACACTTTGGAATAAGAGCATAAACAGAATCGTTTGCCTAAGACGGGGCATCCCCGCGTGGAGGAGGCGTGACCAATCTTTCCAGGTGATGGGAATGTTCATTCCATAGTTTCATTGCAGTGGTGGTTACGCAGGTAATACATTTGTCATTGTGGGACAATTAAGACACGCACATTTTATAATGTGCAAATTATACTTTATTAATGTGGATTTTTTTTTTAGTAAACAAGTGTAATCGCTGAATGAAGAAAAGTTTAATAGCCTCTGAGATAAAACAGGAAGATACCCTTTGAATAAATAGTACATAATAGACAGAAAATTTTAAAGTATAGGGGGTGTTGAAAATAAAAAGGACTTTTCTCCTGGTACAAACCATGCTGTCGATATAATAGCTCTCCTCAAAGAAATAGTCAATATCACTCAATATCACCCTTAGAGGGGACCGTGCCCCAACGAGGAGCCCTGAAGCTTAAGAACCATAAGCTTCCAACTGGTATTTACATTTTTTATGAGTTGAAATAAAAATTCTGTACATTTATATTCTGCAAAACCTAATTTAATAGAATCTGCCCAATTCAGGTTTCTATTTAAAATGTTTTATGGCTCCATTTGTTACATAATGGGAATAATTTCAAGTAATGATTTTCAGTTTAATTTTATTTACAAACAAAACTGGAATTTGAAGCCCTGGCCAGGTAGTTCAGATGGTTAGAGCCTCGTCGTGGTACGCCCAGGCTGGGGCTTCAATCCCTGGTCAGGGTGCCTTTAAGAAGCAACCAGTGAACGCATCAATACGTGGAACAACAAATCTCTCTCTCTCTCTCTCCCTAGTCTCCCTCCCTCTCTCTAAAAATCAAGAAGTTAAAAAAAAAATTGGAGATCAAGGCGGGGGACAGGAGAAGTTTGCCCGTTCACATTGGCGGTGTGGTAGCCCAGGAATTGAAAGGAGAAATCGATGGGAACTGGTCTGTGACGTTTGCTCTTTCCAAACACATGGCGTCACTCATCTGCCCATCACTGATCTGTCTGAAGTGTGTTCTTGATGTTATGTTCAAAGGACTGCGGGTTTCTCTCCTCTAATCCAGAGAATGAAAGGCCTTTAACGATGACGTAACTAAAATATTTCCATCAGAGTTCCAAAGTGCAGTAAGAGTAATGAGATAAACATAGCGCTACTGCATGCAACGGAGCCATCCCTGTGGGAAGACATCGCTCTAAAAACATAGACATCACATGCAGGGAAGTGGGAGCGAGAGAAAATAAAGAATCACAAGCTGCTGTTTCAGCCCCCGCCCCCCAGCCTTCACTGTGTAGTCACGTCAACTAGAAAAGGGAGTAAAAAAAAAAAGTTTCCTTGGCATATCTCTTATAAACAAGTAACATAAGCTGTTGGAAATCAGGAACTGAGCATTACTAAGTTTAAGATGGGAACTGCTGTTTTATAACACAGACCTGGAAAATAAAATGCTAAACTATGTTGAATAATCTGAATACAACTTGTAACAGAAAATGATTATACATTTGCATTTAGATTATTTACTACTAAGCTTTAAAAATAAAATAAACTGCCCTGGCTGGGGTGGCTCAGTGGACTGAGTGCCAGCCTGCAAACCAGAGGGTCACCAGTTCAATTCCGAGTCGGGCACATGCCTGGGTTGCCGGCCAGGTCCCCAGTAGGGGGCATGTGAGAGGCAACCACATATTGATGTTTCTCTCCCTCACTTTCTCCCTCCCTTCCCCTCCCTCTAAAGATAAATAAACAAATATTTTTAAAAAAATTTTTTTAAAGTAAACTGATTGTTCTCTTGGCAAAGTAGATGGCAACCCACCTTGTAGCCTTGGATAACCCCTGCCTCCCTCAGACGATTTCCCCCACTATCTTCCCTGCTGCCCCCAGACAACCTAGACGACTGGAACGTCCTTGTGCTGGATTGATGACATGGATGTTGGAGTGGAGGTTGGCAAGGAGGCTCAGCCTCCAGGCCAACGTTTGTTTCACTTTCCCCTTTTGCTTCCAAAAACCACTAAGCGACTGGACACGCTGTGCTGGGGAAGGGAGAGACGACAGGATAACCCTAGAGGTGTTGCATGACCCTCGATTTTTAGCCTGGTGGCAGCAACAGTGTAAATGTTATTCTAGCTGTAGACATCCAGACCGTAAAGAAATGAATTCTCAAGCAAAATTGTTTACAACACCAGCAGAACGGTATGTGTGGCCCAGAATAGGGCTGTGGACAGCGGAGCCCCTAGGAAGTTGCTTGGGCCAAGAGGAAGGAGAGCCGTGAAGACCAGATGGGCCCCATCAGTCTCTGTCTTTGAGTGGCTGTGCTATTTATGATGACATCACCTTAGACGGGGTTTGACAGTGTAGCTGTTTTTCTAGGGTGCGGACCATATCTAACGCATTTCTTTAGGAAACAAAACCAAGCTGTATGTTGGCTACGTAGAAAAGAGGGTTCTGGTGCAAGAATAAAAGAATACCGAATTCTGGTTTTCCCATTAAGGAAACAAAAGTCAGAAAAACCTCCAAAGGAGTCAAGGGAAGGTAAGATGGATTTAGCTACAATGTTTTTAGAGGCGGTTTTAACGGAAAGCAAACTGGGCCTTGCACACGTTTTCTTGCCCAGCGCCTTTCCTGTGAGGCGCGGCTCTCACTGTTTTGTTTTTCTAACCCGCTGATTTAATTTAATGCATCTGCAAGGGAAAGGGAACTCTGAAATGATACATACACACAATGCTGAAAGCTCCGATGGCTCATCAGACACATTTTCCCATTTCCCCACACACAGCGGGTTTGTGAAAAGCAAGCTGCATCTGGGTGATTCATCTCCTAAAGTCTTATTGAGAAATTCTCTTTTCTTCTTTTTTCTTAAAAAAAACATGTGCTAGCATATTCTTCGGGCATGTGCTCTGTGCAAAACTGCCACAACGAAGCTCCGCACCGTATGACCCAGGTCATGGAACGGTTCCTCCGGGCTGTCCTTGCAGCCTTCAGTCCAT
Source organism: Anoura caudifer (assembly GCA_004027475.1). Classification (NCBI taxonomy): domain Eukaryota; kingdom Metazoa; phylum Chordata; class Mammalia; order Chiroptera; family Phyllostomidae; genus Anoura; species Anoura caudifer. The sequence goes on along the minus strand of PVKU01004652.1, from coordinate 45,030 downwards.
TAGAATCACTGGACTTTAACTCTCCCTCAAGCAGCGCAGTTCACTGACCCGAGAATCTTCTATTAGCTAAATGGAGCTTTTAAAAAAGAAGAATGATAGTCCTTCTTTAAAAAACCTTTACTCACAGGAATTAGCATAGGGACGTGCAGGCCAGGCCTGACCCACAGGTGCCGCCGTCACCTGCAGGGCGCAGGCCAGTAGGTCGGGCACTTTGTGCAGCAGGAACTACGGAGTGGTGATCAGAGGTCCGGCACGAAGTGTCACCAAAGAAAGAGGACTGTGACGTGGACACTGTCGTGGAGAAGTGAAGCCTATTACTCGATGAGAGTTAGGTTTGTGGGGTTCATTCACGCTCCACAACTACCTAGAAGCATCTCTTTCTGCAAGCAGGGAGCCACGGACAGATTGTTGCCCAATTCCACTGTCGTGGTGTGAAATTCTGACATTTCATTGAAGTACAACCTTCTTACTGCTCTGATACGTTGTTTGTTAAGGACGTGATGTTTGCCTGTCCTGCCGTCCCAGGGACAGACGCTCCTTCCTCCTTTCTCTTTACCAGACGCAGATTTTAAGGGCATTGGGATGACAAAAATGACGGTGACCTTCCCTGACAAAAGCCAACTTATTTGTCCTCATCCTTGAAAATGAACATAAATATGTTTTAAGGTATCACATATAGAAACTACGGAATGCTGTGTTTTTTTAAAATTTCATGAAACTGTACATTTAGGCATAGTCTAGCATTCTAGAGTAGCGTTGGTTCCTTTTTTTTACTAACGAAAATTAAAATTTGGGGTTTATTATTGTTGATTTATGTTATAATTGTTTTCATGGCTATTCCTTTGCAGTGAACAGACAATGCTTTTTATACCCTAAGAGATTATTTGACAATGGAATATATGACTTAAAATTTAAGGATCAAAGAGGGTCATTTTCTAGAATTCCAATTAATTTATTCCTCAATTCTTCTTTTTCTAGTTATTCTTTTTTATTTATTTTTATTTTTATTGTTGTTCAAGTACCAGTGTCTCCACCTCCCCCACCACCCTCCCCACCCCACTCACTATTCTATTTCACAAGGATTTATCACGTGCCTGCTGTATGACTACGAAATACACCCCACTGTATTCTAAAGGCGCACATATTTTTAAAACGCCTGCGCCCCTAAGGAGTCTAATAGCAAACCAGTCACAATGGCACTGCGGTAATAGAGCAGGCACGACACGCAATGTCAGCTCAGGAGAAGGCACAGCTAAGCCTGCTGGGGGACTCGGGAGAGGTTTCGCAGAGAAACTTCGTGCTGAAGTTCACGTGAGAGAGTCTTTCTGGTGAACTGAAGATGTGAGAAGGAAGTATCCTACAGAGAATGCTTCCCGAGTTATGGAAATATCAAGACTTCAAGCAATTTAGGGTGGCCAAAGTGTACCTGGAAAAAAGCCAAGAGATAATTTGAACTGTGAGTTAGGTGCCCTACCGCAAGGAGCTATACAAAGACGCTCATACATACATTAGGGGTAGCCAATAAAATAATTAACAAAGAAGCGAGATGTCAGCTTTGGGTTTTCTACAGATCACTTTTGCAAAAATGTGGGGGATGGAATGCATGACATTGGGACTGAAGTAGGAAGAGCAGGAGAGATGAGAGGCCAAACTACGTAGTCATGATGAGAGGGAGAAATACGAAAATTAAAGGTAGTCAGGAGGAAAAGCAGAGTTCGGTATGAAGAGGAAAGAAAGGAAGACGTGTAGGGAGATTCCTAGGTTTCCATCTTAAGCAGCCAAGAGGATCACGTAGCCCAACAGTAGGAGCCAATCCAAAAGGAGGAACAGATTTGTGTGTGATGGGAAGATATGTCCTCTTGAATTGAAATGAAAATGCCATGTTCCAGGTATATTAAAGGAGGTGGTTTTTCTAATCAAAGTAGTTATGTGGCTGCCTGTATTAGTCATGGTGCATTTGTTTGTTTATTCAACATCCTCGCTGAGGAATAACAAGCCCAGTCACAGCAATGGGTGGGGGAGGGCAGTACAGTAAGCAGTTCGCAGGCCCCTGCCCTGCGGGAGCTTATAATTGTACCAGAGAGCAGGAGAAAGCGGTGACTGTGAGAATTCAGGTAATCCTCTCTTAGCAAAGGCGCATACTATCTGTAGCTGCGAGGTGTTATCACCGGCTTCCTGCCGGAGGCTGTGGGGGACTGTGAGTTTCCTTTCAAGTCACAAGCTCCCTGTCCCTTGCAGTCCCAGCTGGCAGTGCTCCTGCTGAAAGGTACTACCAAGCACCATGTGGCTTTAGGTGGATTTTAAGTGGACAAAAAGGCTCAGGGTTTTTTTTGTTTGTTTTTTTTTCATAGTTCCTTTTCTGTTTGGGCTTCAGCTGATGTGGCAGAGGGCCCCTGCCAGTAAGCTTTTTGAGGCTGCCCACTTCGACTGGGACCTACAAGGCACACCTGGAGTCGCTTGTGACTGCACGCATCGGACTCTCCTCTCCCCAGGGTGGCCGTCGCGGTGGCACCGCCAGCCCACGGCTGTCACTCCGTGCCACACCTTCAGGCGCAATCTTTTAATTCCAGCATCTTTTGCCATCACCGCAGGGTGAGATGGCCAACTCATCCAGACCCGGCTCCCTTCTGAGTTACAGTTCCTTCTCCAGTTTCTTCCTCTCTTCTCACGTTTTTACTAGGAGTGGAAAGAAGGAAACAGGCCTCACTTTCATCACTTTGCTTAGGAACCATCTCAACTCGATATCCAAGTCCATCATTTACAAGTCCTACAGCAGGAAACCATTTTTCCTCAACTTCCCACTGAGACCTAGCAAGACTCTCTCTTCCTCTGTTTTCCAGTAACGTCTTCCTCGATTCCTTCCGGGCCCTCACCAGCAGTGTTGGGAGCGTCCTTTGTACCAACAGTCTTTTCAAAGCAAAAGCATCTGTTTCTGTCGAGCTCCTCAAAATTCTAACAGCCTCCTGTCACTACCTGATTCTAGGCCCCTCCCACATTTGGGGGTTTCTTCTACATTAACTCCCTCGGTATCAAAATCTGCGTTAGTGTTCTGCTGCTACAAAATAAGTGATCACAAACATGGGAGTTTAAAACGATACCCAGTTGTTATTTCACAGTTTCTGCACATCAGACGTCCAGGCAGGCTCAAGTGGATTCAACGTATTCACAGCTGAGACCAAGGTGTCTACTGACAGTGTTTTCAATGAGCAATTTGAGCCTCGGATAAACTTCACCGGCTATGACACTGCCACTGCGCAAAGCTACTGACAGCGCTCTCACGGGGAACTCGAGGTCCTCTTCCAGGCTCATTCTCCTCACCGGCAGAGTCTAGGTCTCTGCAGTGATAGGACTAAGCTCCCCAATTCATTGTTGGCAGCTGGCCTACGGTTACACTGACCTCTTCGTCCCCTCTCTCCATCCTGTGCTTATGGCCCTCTCCATCTTCAAAGTCAGCAATGGTGCATCAGATCCTCCAAACTGGGCCCCAGTCGGTGTGGCTCAGTTGGTTGGGCGTCACCCATCCTGCACACAGAAAGGTCGCTGGTTCGATTCCAGGTCAGGGCATATGCTGGGGTTGCAGGTTCCATCCCCAGTCAGGGCAAAGAGAGAAGACAGGCAATCAGTGTTTCTCTCACACATCGAAGTTTCTTTCCCTCTCGTTCTCTCTCCCTTCCCCTCTCTCTTAAAAGATACAATAAAAAATAGAAATTTTAAAAATGCGTCAAACTGGGATTTTTCATTTTGATTCAGTATGTAATTTGTGGGACTGACTGTGATACAACCTCCCTACAATGAACTTTTCAGGCATCATGTTGCCTTGATCTGAGAGCATACCTCGATTAAGATACGTTCCTCTCTCCAGCCTCTGGCTCTTACTATCAGATGGCAGCGCCTGTTTTCTCAGGTTGCAGGGACCCTGTGAGGGCTTCCTTTGTGCAGCCTGTGTGCAGATCTGGAAGTCCTGCTTTTATCTTATCAATGACAGATTACGGACCGAAGTGCCAGGCACTTACTTCGGTGACATTTCGGAATTCTTCTGGAAGCAAATAATAAATGTATATAAACAAATACAAGTAATAAAATAAAATGGTCTTCATTCATCTTCATTGGGATTTTGCCAAATTAAACTACCATGTATTATAATATTTGTTCACATTACAAAGATATATTAAATAAGAACTATATTTTGAGAAGTATTATAGCTGTCAGTTATTAAGTGTGAAAATACTTTTGAAAAATGTTCATGTTGATGTACATTTCAATAAACACTAGTTAATTTACTAGTTAGTTATTAATAATTAACCAAGCTAAGCAAAAACTCTACTTCACTTTCCTCTTTAAAGAAAAGTTTCCTTTTCCACCAATGACTAAAGAAGACAAAACATTTTTTAACCTCCTTAAATTAAAGGAATTCAACCAAAGATAGAGTGACGTGTCGATTAAAACCAGAACTTTTTTTTATAAAACTAGAAAAGAGAATATTGTGTTCTTATGAATTAATTTATAAACTAGTATTTCATTCAAAGTCAAACAAATCATCAATCTCTGTTTAACTATGATACTCAAATTTTCTGAGCCTTAACTCTTTAAAATCCTGTTATGTTGAATAAAAATGTAAATGTTGATAAACACAGGGCCTAATGCTGAGAAAAGTGTCAGTGTAGATGGATATATTATATATATTTATATATGTCTGAACTGTATTTCTATTTATTCACATTAAGTGGCTCATTGAATTTAAGCAAAGCTATGTAAGTCAGGGTCTCTTAATCTGGAGTCCTGTGACATAGAAGGGCATTATTCCTTTATAATAACACAGACTTTGTATAAGCTTGCTTTTTTTTTTTTTCTTTCTGGTGGAGAGTTTAAATTATGTGTCAAATTCTCAAAGGTTTCCACTTGTGGTACTTGAAGGATAGGACCATAATATTTGGCACCTCATTCCCTCCGATGGCGGAGTATATATTTCACCCCTTGAGTCTGGCTGGTCCTGGTGAACTGCTTTGACCCATACGACTGGCAGAAGTGACACAGGGCAAGTTCCAGAGTAAGGCCTCAAGAGGCTGTTTGGTCCTCACGGAGCTCTGAGCCCACTTTCTGGGAAGAAGCCTTGGGAGAAGGCGCACACACCTCAGTCTTTGCCGCCGGCCCAGCTGGTGACCCAGACAGGGCAGTGAAGCCAGCTGAATGCAAGTGCATGGGCCTGGGGGAGACCACCCGGAACCGCCCAGTCAGTCCACACAGTTGGGGGGAATAAAGAACCCGTGCTGTGTTAAGCCACCAAGCTGTAAGTTATGGTATATGATACATAGCAACAGGTAACTGGCACGCCAAAAGTCTGATACCCCGCCCAAAGCTGATTTAGCGGTGAAAAACGAGTTTAACTTTCAAATTTGTCCTCTTTACTACAGAGCCTCTTTGGCAAATGTGCTACAAAAGACTATTGTCAATATTTAATGATATTTTTCTTCCACTACTAAGTGAAAAGGTGGTAATATTGATTTTCAAAAAAAGTGTAATATTTTACAATATTTTTGTGATTTCTGAATTAATTGTTATTGTATAAAAATTATATATAGATTTTTGTTATCTTTGAAAAAGTCAAAATACAGTTTTATCCACACAGGACTAAATCCATACTAGGCTTGTGTTTGCTGTGCTCTATCCTGGCCTGAAAGGTAGGAGGGAATGCCTCAGGGCACTGCAGAGCGCCTTCCATGCCCCCCCACCCCCGCCCGAAACCCCGCTGGAGCCGTGCCACCTGGGCATTTTATTGCGTAGGAGAAACAAGCCCTAATATATCAAACATTGGAATCGAGCTTTGTTACATGTGCTCAAACAGCCTGGGGAACTGCACCCACTACCTTGATACACCCTAGCCTGGGAGGCCACCAGTCCATCGGAATGGCTGCCTACAGGTGGGCAGTGCACAGCCTCTCAGCTGCGTGTGGTGACTCTGCCTCAAACCTAACCCCCTAACGTCACAAAGTGAGGAAACAGGCCTCACTTTCATCACTTTGCTTAGGAACCATCTCAACTCGATATCCAAGTCCATCATTTACAAGTCCTACAGCAGGAAACCATTTTTCCGCCGTACAAGTAAGGAACTAGGGAAAGCCAAAGCCATAGAAATAAAATTTGAAACAATCTTTGAAGCAGAACAAAAAAAAAGTTCTAAATGAGTCTGAAGATCAATTATCGGCACTGCATGATGGTTAGTTGCCGTAAAAAAATAGACCCACTAAACCAAAAGTTTCTGTAAACTCTATTGGGCAGAAATTATTTTGATTATCATATTAGTAAATTGTTTAATTGAAATGATAATATGATGGATGTATTTCTTATTTAATTTTTTCTCTAAACATAATTTTACAACCAAGTATCTGAGGGAGTCAGTGACCATAAAGCTGCATGCAAGCTAGGTTTATAAACAAACTACTTGGTAATTAAAATTGCTTAAGCAATTTTGTAGATTTTTATAAACTTGTATATTTTTAAAAATCAATTTTCCTTGATAGATTAAATTCCAGATAATTTATACTCTTCCATCTTTTTTTTTTTTCTTGCTTTGGAAAAGGACCTCAGAATTCATAGTAAATGAATTAAAGTTAAATACTAAGATCAACCAGCCTTAAACGCCATGGACAGGATGGGAGTAAAGAGAAGGGAAGAGTCATCGCAGCCCCTTCCACTTCATTATCTGTTTTTCTAGTTGAGTGTGATACGTATATTTTGAAATTCCTGAATCCAGATGGAAATTGGCTTAATATTTGGGAAATAAATATTCAAATCGGTGGAGAATGGGAGATGGGCAGCTCATGGTTTTAGCATAAATAATCAAATAATAAAGATAGTACATATTCTACTCTATCAGTTGACAGGAAGTATATTTACTTTCCCAGCAGAAATCTGAAATCTGAATGATCCAGGTCACAACTGGCCTGCCTAATTCCACAGTTCCTGCCTGTGGCCAGGCCCTCTAGGGCAGTTGATCTGACTCTACATTCTGACCACCACCATGGACTTTCTACCCTATAGTGGCCCCTGGAAGTCATCAAACTGTCCCTAAGGGCAGGAGCCCAAGACGCAACGACTGCTTTCAACCTCCATCCGGGGAGGCCAGGTCCTTTCCATTGGCGGAACGCCGCCCTATACCCCTGCTATTTTTATTTTTGCAACATTCTTCCCAGTCTTTTCCTTCCTGCTCTTAGTCTCATCCTGAAAAAGGAAAAAAATCACCGGAATTTAATGGACTGAAAGGGAACCGCACGACTGAGAACGAGGATGGGTCTGAAGTGGCCCTTTGGGGCAAGGGGGCTAAGGGAGAGGAAGGGTCCAACTCTCCCAGCCCAGCTGCTCCTCCTACGAGCGGATATGGCCCCAAAAGCCAGCGAGTCCCTCGGGCCTGGAAGACAAAGGAAAGCTCAGGGCCGAGCGGTGACGGGGTGGGTGGGAGCAGCGACTCGCGTGAGCACGGGGACGTGAGAACGCAGCCCCCGCCCCCTTCTCCGCCCGCCGCCCCGAGAAGGCGGAGCCCCAAGGCCGCTCCGAGAAAGGTCTCCCCGCGGCGCGAACAGCGGGTCCAAAGCAGCCGCACACGCCCGGGCACGGGCGGTGAAGGGCCCGCGCGTTGGGGGCGGGACCTGGAGGGGGCGGGGCTGGCGGCGAAGAAAGGCTGCGGGCCGGGAGGGGGCGGGGCCTGGGCCGCGGGCGGGCGGAGCCGGCCGGTCCGGGGCTGCTTGAGACAGTCATTGCCTTGGCGGCGGCGGCGGTGGTGGCGGCGGTTGGTCGGTGGGGGCTGGGGGAAGCGCGACCCTGGCTGCCGGCGTAGTTGGAACGGGCAGTTCCCGGGGTCAAGCGGCGGATCCGGAGCTGGGAGCGCGCCGCGGGCCGGGCGGAGCAGGCGGCTGCTGCTGGAAACCCGGGAGGGCTGGCGACGGCGGCGTCTCAGCGGAGCAAGTGTCGGGGGCTGAGATTCCGTGGCGGCCACAGCCGAGGTAACCCAGGGGCGGCGGCGTTGGGAGCTCGGGACCACCCCTGGGGCGCGGACCTGACCCACCCGCGCACTTTCCAGGCTAGGACCGGGGTCGCCGCTGATCCCCCTCTCTCCGCCGCGGGCCAGGAGGGGGCGGGATCGGTGCGCGGGGTGCGGGCGCTGAGCCGGACCAGGGTCCGGAGGCGACCCCTCAGCAGGGATTGGCAAGGACGTCGGGCACCCCTCCCCCTTCGAAAGACACACCCGGTGTCGGGGCGGGGCGGGCTGTCCCAGCGTCTGCTAGGGAAGACCTCGGAGGGTCGCTGCACCTCCGTCCACAGCCCATTCACCGTGGCCCCCCTGTGGTTCTTCGGGGCTGCTTAAACGAAGGTGATTCTGTCGCTGGGGATCCCGGAATTCCTTTTGTCTGTCAGCTGAAACCAGCGGCCGGAACTGTAGGCAGACACCCCCTGCGCCGGGGCCGTTGGCTCCTGGCCCCTCCTGCCTCGGAGGGAATTCTCCCTGGCTGCCGTCCTCCGTGCGCAGGGGGAGGTTGCACTCCTCACCCGCATCCGAAACCTTCACCTCTAGCGCAGAGCAAGGAAGGATTCACGTTGTTCTGTGTTTGGATTTATCATTCGTGTGAGATCATCCTCCTCCTCCCCTCTTTTTTTTTTTAACCCGTTGCCATCCAGCCTCCACCATGGCAGTCATCCCCTAGATGTTGCAAACTATCAACAAAGAAGTGTGGCTAGTCAAGTAAACAGAGTCCTTGACTGGCTGGACTGGGCGGGTTAATAGAGCTTCCTTAGCTGGCGCCCTTCTTCCACCAAGCTAGTGGAAAGATCTCTTTGGCTGGGCTTGAGGATGTTACTGTGTGTGCACGTTGTCTTTCACCCTCTTCGGCAGTGAGATTGGAAAAATCTAGGGTAGCTTGGTGAAAATGTAGATGTATGGAAATTATAACCATGAAGAAGAAAAATACAGAAAGGAAAACGTAATCAGGATTTCAAGGTAATTGTCCAAATTTTGGAAAGTGCAAAAAGTGATTTTTGAGATTAACTGGTAAATTGTATCCTTCGATAAGTAAACTTTTAACATAGATTTTTGCACAAAGATATTTTATTTCAGTTTCTGGTGGAAATTGTTGATTACCAGGATGTCTTATGAAGACGAAACTGAAAAGGTTCATTAAGTATCTATCTTGAAAAATGCATTTTATGAATGCTGTGCATGAAGAGGTGCTAACACTGGTCTGTCATTTTTGCCACACAGTTGCCTCCCTGGCAGTGGTCCGTATGCCCGAAAGTCGCAGGTCTGGTAGTGTGAGTGGCTGTCCTTCCCCGAGAAGTACAGAGCTACCTACCTACTGTATACAGGGGATCTCTCTGGTGACACCAACTATAACAGACACTTTCTCTGATCTGATTTTCAGATACAAAATTAACACTTGGAATCTGGAGAAGCATTTTGTGCAAAGTGAAAGATTGGGCTTTCTCTTTAGTTTTCCAGATGTATTGTCTCATCTACATACTTGAAAGACCCACAATCACATAAACTCTGGTTGTTAGCCATGGAGCTGTGTGACCCATCAAGATAGAGAAAAACTGCTGCTGAGCTTGGGATCCAGGCGGTTTTTCACCAGTTCAACAATTAAACTGATACATTCTCTGCTGATAATCAAGAATAAATAACCAAATAAAGTCATGCATATCCTATCGACAAATGGACCCTGTGGCTGCTGAATTTTACTGTAACTGGTTACTCTTGTCCTTGAAAGTTAACTTGATGTGCAGGTTACGTCCTAAAGGACGTGAAGACCTGTGTTGATGAGTCCCGATGTTAGCAAAGGTTGAAGATACGAAGCCTATTATGACTAATCCTTGGGAAGAGAAAGTCTGCAAAATGGCCCAAACGAGTTTGCTGCGGGGGAAGCAGTTTTACTGTAGGGAGTGGGTTTTCCACAAGCTTCAGCACTGCCTCCAGGAGAAGACCAGCTGCTGCAACAGCGCTGTCAGCTCACCGCCCCTCTCGGTGAATTCTGGGAGCAGTGCTGGCGTTGTCTCTGGAAAAGGAGCCGCCTGGGGTGTGCTGCTGGTGGGAGGGCCTGGCAGCGGCAAGACCGCCCTGTGTACGGAGCTCTTGTGGCCAAGTTCACCTACAAGCCTGCAGAGGGGTTTGCATCGCCAGGCTTTGGCCTTTCATTTCTGCAAAGCCCAGGACTCGGACACGCTGTGCGTCGGAGGGTTTGTTCGAGGCCTGGTCGCCCAGATCTGCCACAGTGGACTACTCCAGGGGTACGAGGACAAGCTGAGGGACCCTGCCATCCAAAGCCTCTTGCAGCCAGGGGAGTGCGAGAGGAACCCTGCTGAAGCATTTAAAAGGTAACAACGAGAATGTCATGGTGTTCCGGTTTCTGTGCAAAAGTTAAAATGGTTTTTACTTTTTTTTAGTTTTTTAAAATTTTGTGGGGTACTTGTACTACTGGTGTAAATTTGAGGGATAATCTGTGATTGCGAATAAACCAGTTTATTTGAATATTGAAGGAAACAATTTAAGCTTTGTTTGCACAGGCTATGGATTAAAAGTATGTCTTTTATGATAGCATGTGAAGCACTGTGAGAAACAACCGACTTTTCAAATTTATGCCAATTATTTATTTACTCTTCTAATACTACCTGTAACTGGTAAGGGATACCTGTTCTTATGGTAGAGAAGAACATGTAGCTACCCGGAATCGAGGCTGCATTTGTAGGCAGGGCAAACTTACTGGTCCTGAATTTAGGGGAACTCTCATCAGAGAATCTGCTGCCTGTGTTTGTAGCATTACTCCTTTAAATGAGGAAAGTTCTCTTTGAAAGAGACCACAGGCCATTGAGAATCTGAAGAAAGTTCACTAATAGGCTTTGCTATTTATTCACCTTTCAAGCAAATGGAAATTTCAGTGATATTTTGATATATATGGTATTTACAAAATAATGAAAATTAGGCATCATTTTAGAACTTTTACCAAGTGATACAAAAAAAAATTTTTTTTTCCTAATCTCAGTTACGCATTTTTCCATAGTAAAAGGAGTGGTCTAAGAAGTGACACGAGTTTTTTTCAGAGTGATTTCAGAATCAAAATGTGTTTCAAAAAAATGAGTCCTTGAAAATAATCTTCTGTATGTTACCCCTCTGCTCATTGTAAGAGAAGGAGGCAAATTGTTTTGCAGTTGCTGTTGCCTGGCTGCTGCTGCTCTAGTCACTTAGTCATGCGCTTTGCCCCCCGCACGGTGAGTAGTTTTTAACGTGGCTCCGCAAAGATGCAGGGACATCCGCAGTGAAGGTGAGTGTGGGTGTGTGCCTGTGTGAGGGTCGCTAGGAGTCATCTGAGCAGGATGTGAATTGCTGTGAAAGTGATTTTGTTCTTTTGATGTCCTCAGATCTCCTGGTATGAGAGCCATGAATTTTGGTGCGATGTTGAGACTAACAGTAACAGTAGCACACGGTGTGAGCGAGCCGCTGTTCTAAGAGCTATGCCAATATTAGCCATCAGGTCTTCATCATAGTCCTGGGAGGCAGGTATCGTCGCTCGCATTTTATAGACGAGGAAGCTGAAGTATGAGAGCCAAAGTAACTTGTCCAAGGTCACAGGCTAATAAAGGGGAGAGCTGGGCTTTGAAAGACATGTATGCATACAGGTTTGTAATCACAGACATTCTTTGGAGGACTTAAGCGGGAGAGGAGGGGTTTTGAAGTTTGTGGAGACCTGGGGTGTGTCAGAGCTGTGGCCTGAGTGTGGTTTTCAGATTACTCATGTACATGAGGAGTGGCAGTCTGGAATGATCGTGCTGACTAGTGGTATGGAATTCAAACAGGTGAGAGGTTTATTCAAGTCAGCAAAGGGTAGTGTCTCTGAGAGGGGTGATATTCCTGTAGACCTTTAAAATGTGTAAGTGCCAGCCAGTAAAACTCAGGGCAAATCTGTTATCTTTTGCTGTTAGCAACAAAACCTGGGTTAAAACTATGACATCATTCTTAACTCAGTGAGGAAGTCTGCAAGGTGATGCCTGCGGGCAGGTATGAGAGGCCAGGTGTGGTGGACAGTGTTCAGCATGCGGTCACGGTATATGCAATCAGGTGTCGCCCTCAGTGTGAAACTTTACTTTTGAAGAGGCGTCAAGTCTCAGTACACAAACAACTCATTTTTGTTGATTTAATGCTTTTTCTAAAGATACTGTCACTAGTTGGACAGCTGAATTTCCATTTCTTATAAATCATTTCTTAAGCTATTTGGATTTATTGACACCTTAGAAAATCAGTTTCAAAGAGTATAACTATGCACTTTATTTTATTGGAATTCATATTAAAATTCTACTACTTTCAAATACTTGAAATCATGTCTGGTAACTGTGTACTTTTGATATGCTCTGATCCTGAGCAGATCTTTCTCTACAGTAAGACCCCTTACTCAGTCCTCTCTTTCTTGTTCCTGTGTGAATTTCAGTTATTAACTAATGAGAGAGAAATGAGCAGCAGCTGGAGCGTGTGTGAAGGTCTCGCAGGTACCAGTTACCTGACGCACTGAAGTAGCTAACTGACGTTTTGCGCCCCGGTCTGCATTTTGGTAGACCGGGGCGCAAAACGTCAGTTAGACTTGGACCATTGGGTGCTCTACCTTAACCTCTTGCTGGAACTTTCAAAAGCCTGGGTCGCTTTTTATTTTTTATCATTAAAAATTAATCATTAAATAAATGAGATAATCTTGGTATTGGAACAACTGTTTCTGATAATTCGTTATTTATCTACTTCCTCCACGACTGTGAAGCTGTAATATAACCACAGCCAAATGTACATGTGAGAACACAATTTAAATTTAAAAAGAAACATTTTTGCATAGTCTTTGCCATTCGATGATATAGGCCTCTATTTTTGGACAGATAGTCAAGGTTTCATTGTAGGTTCTATTAGTGACTGTGACTGATTTGTTAAATAGGCCCTTTTGAGAGTTTTAATTGGAATGTACTTTATTTAGCCAGGGTCGGTACACCTTACCAGGTGGACAATGGACAGAAGATCATTGTTTTCCAGGAGTTAATACTTTGGGGGAGATGAAGATCAAAGTAGGTGATTATAATGATAGGATCAAGGCACCCCAGTTAGGGAGCCGGGGGTGGGACAGCGGTTTGGGGTCCTCTGCCTGGTTTATAAGCACAACTGACCATGGGTATTTCATCCAACCAGGAACTCCTTTCTGACCTACTGTCCCCGCCGTTATGGTCCTGGAACCCAAAGGAGATGTAGATTGATGTGGGAAATAAAAACCTCTGTTTCCGGTGGCTGTCGTCCCTAACTTTTCCTTGTTTGACAGTCTGCAAGACCAGGTGTGAGTGGTCTATGCATGACGTCAGTTTTCCCATGTTGACTAAAAAGATTGTGTTCTGTTGATAGCAGTTCATTAAACAGCTTCAGGGTTACCACAAATTAAGTATAAATGGAATAACATTGTGAAGAAGAATCAAGGACATATGGTTCTAAACTTTGAGAGTTAGCAGAAATGTGCACACGGTGAAAGGCGCCAGGGGCTTGTTAGGGTTGGACACTGGAAGCGGGACTCAGACGTTTGTTGTTGGTGCTGAACAGGAATCCTTAACTAGTGGAATCTCCTATTTATCGCCTCCTTCCTGAACATGTATAGCTCTTCACATGTATCTCCGTAGATTTTAGCTTCTTTTGTTGTTATTTATGCGTATGTCTTCTGTTTTCTCCTCTGTTAGGCATATGCTTCTTCATGACATTATTCATGAGTGATTAATTTTTGATATTCACAATTGTGCTTTGAACAGCACTTCTCATATAGTAATTGCTAAATGATTGTCAACCGAAAGACTGAATAATGCTACTTAACGATCTATAAGATGTTTGAATCTAATTGAAGGACAGCAGAAGCTCTTGCATATGAAAGGGAATAGAAATGTTAGATCGTTTAGGTCAGTTTCAAATGCAGACCACACTGGTGTAGTGATTATTAATTTATTAGCCTGCTGTCTCCTCTTTAGCATGTATGTATATGGCGTAGGTCCAGATAGTTTTAAGTGGCCAGATGTCCGTCTTCTGTCTCAGCTGGCTCCAGGTATCTTTGGCAAACTCTGTAAAGGGACAAAGAGCAGAAGGGGACCGGAACGTGTGCTTCTTTCGTACCCTCAGTTGGTGGTTATTTTCAAGGCAAAATATTCCCTTTCCATTATCTGCCTTGTATAACTAGTACTATGTAAGATAACTGTTACGGAATAGCATCATTCCTAAATATTTTCAGATTAAAAGATTTTGTAAAGGTATCTTTACTGGTCAGATTTTGGATAAAATAAAAGAACATTATTTTCATAATCAAACTTCTGCATTGCCTTTAGTCTAAGATTGTCATTTTTCACTGAAATGTCTGTTGTCTCCAACTTTTAACCGTTAAATTTCCTTTAAGATGGCCTTCCATTCATTCAGCCTCTCCTACTTTCACTTCCTAAAGTGAAAGGGAATCTTTTCTTTCTACTCCAGATGGGCTCTCTCTTTTATACCTCATGTGTGAGTGCTGCTTCCTTTGGTGCCTGGTACTATTTATCATTTGCGGAATCGGCCTTAGGCTTGAACCCCCTCCGAGTAATGACAGCACCACGTGCGAGTCCCTGTGCACACTGCCTTGATGGTAGCCGCATTCTTAGTCCTGCTTGGCCGTGCTTTTATTCATGCGCTTCCCGGTAAGTCAGACTTTTCTTCAGATCGGAGAGAGTAAAGTGGTGCCCCACAGGTTAAGTATGTTTTTTACCCAATTCAGGACATTGCACACACATATCCAAATTACTGTTTTTTTCTTGGGGGAAAAAAGGAAATTTTGACAATACTAGATTCTCATTCCTTTGAGGCAGTAAACTGGTTGCGCTGAGTTAGCTGCTATCTTTAGACGGGCCTACGCATCCTGATTTGATCTAGCCCCTCCCCACCCCACACCACTCACTCTGTTCTGTCCTGAGACCATTTCATTTGTTTCCTGGTCTGTCCAGGAAAACTCCAGCCATTGTTAATATAAGGAGAATGGGTGTAACCTGGCAGCCAAGGAGAGTGGACTGGAATGCGCATGCGTGAATAATAATGACTTCACTGAACTAGTCAGTGGGGGCGGTAGACGCTGTTGAGTGAGCATGTGCACTGTGTGGCCGTTGCATTCAAAATGACTGAGCAAGTAAAGCAATGAATTCGCATCAAGTTTTGTATTAAGTTTGAACGTTTGTCTGTGGAAACTATTCGGATGATTCAGAACGCTCTTGGAGATGATACAACGAGTGCAGTACAGGTAAAAGTGTGGCACAAATGCTTCAAAGATGGTCAAGAGTCTGCTGAAAGTGATCCATGTTCTGGAAGGCCTGCACCAAGCAGAACACCTGAGAATGCTGAACGTGTATGGGCTGCAGTCAGCAAAAGTTGGTGACAGACAGTATGAGAACTAGAAGCTGATCTGGGGATTCAAAAAACAACTGTGTCCGAGATTTTTGATGTAGGACTTTGGCATGAAATGTGTTGTAGCAAAATTCGTTCCACGGCTTCTGCTACCAGAGCAAAAGGAACATCGTGCTGCAGTTGCTAATGACTTGACTCAAACCACTACCAGTGAATGAGATCTCAAGAAGGTCATGACTAGAAATGAATCTCGGGCCTACGGCTGTGATCCAGAAATGAAGGCCCACTCGTCCCAATGGGAGGTGCTTGGTTCTCCATGCCTGAAGAAGGCCTGAAGACATTATAGGAAGATCAAGGCCATGTTAACTGTGTTTTTTTGACCGGGAAGGTGTTGTCTATCATGAGTACACCCCTCTGGGCCAAACAAGAAGGAGTACTACCTTAATGTTCTTTATTGGTTGGAAGATTGAATACGACAAAAATGGCCGCAGCTGTGGGCAGCTGGTGATTGGCAGCTGCTTCATCACAACGTGTCCACTCATGCATCACCTCTTGTGCAGAGTTTTTTGGCAAAACATCAAATCACCCAGGTGAATCAGCCCCACTAACAGCCCAGATTTAGCGTCCTGCGACTTCTGGCTTTTCCCAAAACTAGTCACCTTTGAAAGGGAAGAAATTTTAGACCATCAGGGAGATTCAGGAAAGTTTGGCGGGATGGCTGATGGCGATTCCAGCCAAGGATTTTGCAGAGTGTTGTGAACAGTTGGAAGAGATGCTGGGAGAACTGTGTGAGGTCCCAAGTTGCTTACTCTGAAGGGGACTGAGGTGTCATTGTCCTGTGGATAATGGTTCTTGTATCTTCTTCACCACGTCTCTATTTTCCATAGTCATGGCTGGATACTTTGTGGACAGACCTCTATCTCTCCCTGGCTCCCATAGGCAATTTCAAACATGAACATGTGCCTTTGGCCTGGTAGCTCAATTGGTTAGAGCATCATCCTGGTACACCAAGGTTGCGGGTTTGATCCCAGACCGGAGCACATCCACAAACCAGCCAATGACTGCATGAGTAAGGGGAACTAGTCAGTGTCTCTGTGTCCCTGTCTTTCCTCTCCTTCCTCTCTCTCACATCAATAAATGTTTTAATTTTTAAAAATTAAAAACAGAAGCATGAACATGTTCCCTATTCCTCTGAAAAAAGAAAGCCTGTATCTTTATGCCCCCCAAGTTGCCTTCCCATTATCCGGAGTTTGTGTGTGCCTGTGCTCCTTCCTGGTCCCTCCCTTCCCCCTCCCTTACGGAGGTCTCACTTCTCACTCTGCACAGTCACAGAAGCTGTTGAGGTATGGCAGCCTCTGAACTCGCTGCTCAATGTGTCTTTAGCCTTAGGTGATATATTTCAGATCTATTTTTCATTATTTGCACTTTACTCCTTTCAGAATCCCCTACCCAGCCGTACTCCTTGGTGGCTGTTCTCCAGATTGTGCCTGGGTATTTGTCCAACAAAGCTTACGTAGATCTTCTCTCTCGATACTTACCTCTGGAAAACATGTTGACTTACATGGATACCATAGCAACCAAATCAGCATCAACAGCCTCTATCTTCACTCTGATCAATCTATGTCTTTTTCCTGGCGTGTCCCTCATGTACCTCCCGGTGCTCAAGCCAGCATCTCTTCCAGCATTGCTGTCTGCGGACTCACTCATCGCCCCGATAAGCATCCAGGGCTTGCTCTGTGCCAGGGAGGTGTGCTGAGTGACGGCGCCGAAGGGCCTGGCCAGCAGCTCGCTGAATCAAGTGGGAGGGGGCGCGTTAGGCAAATAATGATGAAAATAAATGTAGAAGTGCAGCTTTGAGAAACGCTAAGCAGCAGGGACACGGACGCTCAAAAAGCTGTAACAGGAAGCTTGGTCATTGTTTGGGAAAGCTGGTTATTTAAGTTGTTCCATAATTATTCTGATTCCTTAGACCCTTTCTACTTAAAAGTGTGATCTTAAGATCCACAACGTTGGCAACACCTGGGAGGTCACCAAACTGCAGAGTCTCCGGTTTCCTGGCTCCGAATCCGTGCCTGGGATCCCCGCGCGTACCCTGTGCCCACTGAAGTTTGACAGGCAGCCCCAGCTAGATTCTCTCTGTTTCCTATTCTGTTCTAAGATACTTAATCTTTCTCTTGGAATGTTTCTTGAATTCTTTCACTCTAATCTAGAATTTTGATTCATCTACTCCTCGTTGGCCTACTTACTTTGAGCCCCTCTTCATCCCCATTCGCTCCGGTCACAGTCGGCCAGTTAACCGGAGCAGGGCAGCGCTTTCTTCAGGTCGTTCTCCTGAGCCCGTGATAACCTCCACGAGTTCAAGTTTCTCTCTGCCTGGCTTTAAAAGCTCTTGATAATTTGATTCCGCTCCAGCTAACGTATGTATCATGTTTCCCAACTTCATCTGGGCACATTAAGCTCATTTATTCTCTCAAGAAATATTTTTAAGCATATGAGAAAGTGTTAAAGTTGCTAGGAGATGTGACTAAATAAGAATACTATTTTCTTACTCTTTAGTAAGAACTTCATATACAGAATAAGGATTTAGTCTTTTATTGTATGTATTGCAGTTTTTTTTTTTTGTTTTTTTTTTTTTTTGGTTTTTAGCCCTTTGTTTTTAGCAATTTTGCTTTCTACAGATTTTATGAGTAAAATGGTTTGTATACAGTAAGTTAATTTGATTTCATGAGGTAAAATAAGCAAACACTCATTTTTTGCCCTCAGAAATCTCTGACGTGTGTTCAGATGGTGGCCCGTCTTTACCCTGTAGCTGGTGTCGCGGTGCCTTTGACCATGCGTGTGTCGCTGTCTTACCCTGCACACCGGCTTCTCCTTCACACCATCCAGTCGCAGGGATCTTCCTGTCATTTTTCTCCATTACGCACGTGTATGGCGAAATACAGTGCATGGAGTTGCGTAATAAAACTGTTACTTAAGAGGACTGGTTATGTCTTACCTGTGGTTATCTTGAGAAACGACCTGGGTCCTTCCAGAAACCAGTGGCCTTTTGCAGCTCCGACTCATGGTTTGACTGAACACAAGCAACCGTGGTGCGCTTCTGCTCGTCCCTCCGCCAGCTCTTTTCAGGCCCTTGCGCTGGCGGGGGCGGGGGGTGGCACTCGTCCGCCTCTGCTTCTGGCCCAGCCACACGCTTTGCTCAGACCAGTGGGATGGTAGCAGCCAAGGTCTGAACCGAGGTTTAACGTGCATGGGCGGGTGGGCCTGGCCTCTTGGTGTGGCCGTCCCCTTGAGGAGGAGGAGGGGCGGGTCTGGAGCAGACCAGTCCCAGCCTGCAGCGAGACTCCAAGCCTGGAGTGGATCAACAAACAGACACAAGAGAAACATAAGTGATTGTCATTTTAAGCTAAGCCACCGGGTTGGGGGTGGTTTGTGATATACCAATAACATGAAAGTGGTTAACAATGCAAAAACTAAGGATATGATGTTTTAATAGGAACTCATTAATTTTCATTACAAAAATCTAGGTGCCCTCATTGATCCCTGAATTTCACCCCCCACCCCCATCCATCAGCTCCTTTTGTTCTATCCCAAGATAAAACTGGTACTGCACTTTCCTGCTGTCCATGGCTGCTACTCACGTTGTCTCCGCCCAGACTCCTGCAGTGGCCTCTGAACTGGCCACGTTCTCCCCTCAGAGCAGGTGGAGTACCAGACCCTGTTCGGCCCCCGCTTTAAACCCGCCCACCGTCTCCGCGCTTCCCTCACTGGATTCTGCAATGGGTCAGGCTCTGGCCTGCAGGTTTCTGTATGGCGACTCGCTCTGGTGTCCCTTAGGTGTGTGCAGCCGCTTCACTGTCACCTCCTCAGAGGGCTTCCCCTGTCCACGGGGTCTGTAGAAGATGGCCCAGCTGGCCACTCCTGTAAATCACATCGCCACACCTTGTTTTCTGTTCCTTAATTCTCGGTGTCTTTCATGATCTGGAATTATTTTCTGTATTTGTTTGATTTGATTTCCTGCCCGTCTACTGGAATGAGCGGGGGACTTGCCTGTATTGTGTATGTCCAGGGTTTAGAATATAGTGGAGACCAAATAACTATTTCTTGAATTAATGAACTATATTTTAACTTAAAACATTATGATTTATCACATTGATAATTGACACTTTATCATTTAAAATTCACATTCACTTAGGAGAAAAAACTTTTGTAGCTTAAGTCTCAGTTAATAGGTTAGTTGAATTGCTTCTTTACAGAGAGAAGCAGCTTACAAACCCATGGACTTCACAGGAGCGGAAAGGGAAAAACTGACAGCACCAAAGGGGAAGAAGTGGTTGGAGGAGCTGTCCTTCCCCCGGCGGCTTCAGCTGTACAGGAGAGTAATTAAATGAGCACACGTGTACCCATTTTGCCACATTTGCTTTAAGTCTGGACTTTCTGCTTTGTTTTAAACAAAAGTAATCTGCGCTGCAAGCCTACCAGGTCTCTTCCGAAGTCCGATCTACTCACTCCCCATGGGAGACCCTCCGGCAGAGTCCTGTCTGCGTGGTTTGCAAGTCTGCGCGGCGCGTCTGCGTGGGGAGACGTGTGAGTTCACGCGCACTCTGTGATCCGCTCTAGCCGTGCGTGCTGTTGATTCCACGCGACCGTTCTCCAGCCGCTTTGCTCTCGGTCCCATTCACACGCGCAGAGACCTCTTGTGGATGTGGGTCATAGCTATCAGCATTGGCTTACGTGAAATTTTAGCAGGTACATTAAAAATATGTATTAATAAATTTAACAATAATAAATAGTATTATGTATTAACATAAATAACATTTTAATGAAAGAATAAATATGTTGTCCAAGACCCCCCCAAAAAAATAGAGTGGCATTATTTTACTTTTTTTTTCTGGCAAATGTTTTTACTGTTAGGCTTAATAAAAGACAGCTGGATTCTCATAGCTGCCTCTGCATGCAGCCTCTGGCGAACTCCACTGTATTCTCCAGAGAGAACAAGAGTGAGCTAGGCAAACAGCACCCAGTTTTCCAATGGCCCTGCAGGGGTGCGGAGGGCGGGAGGCTCCCGGGGCCCCCTGGAGCACCCTCTGCAGACCGTGGTCCGCGGGAGGGGCTGCGTGGCGAGCGTTGTGTCCGAGCCTCCCTGTGCTGTTACCTGTGTCTCTGCACGGCTCCTGCTGACCGCTGCAGGGCGTGAAACCCCACGGTTCGTGCTGTGCTTCACTTGTTGCTGCCACGTTGACGCCCGTCGACGATGTCAGCTTCCCGGCTTGGCAGCTGCGCTGCTAAGAGCATGCTTGGGCTCCCTCGGGTTCCGCTCTGGGAGCCACGGGAACCGATTCCAAGCCCACGCTCACAGGTGCCATGTGGGTGGCAGGGCGGATGTCCGTCTTGGACTCCGAGATAGCGCCGGCCTCCTCCCACAGCCACAGCGGCTTGTCCTGCTGGGGCCTGTGTCCTCCTTGGGTTTGCGTGACCTGCTCAGGTCCCCTGCACGTGCTCTCATGTCAGGGTTCTTATGTTTTGGGAGGTAAATGTGAAACGGCATCTTATTATTTCAAATATCTTTGATCCGGTGGCATGCCATTTTGTGAAAATTTTCAAAGTGTAAAAATGAATACAGTCAAATATATCAGTCCTTTACTGTATGATGTCCTTTATGGTTGGCTTTTGGGGGTCTTAATTTTTTAAAACATGTCTTCTACCTGATCCAGCAACATTTGCTGAATGGCTGGCTCACCTTCCACTATTAATTTGTAATACTAACACAGGAGGACACACACACACACACACACACACACACACAAATGTATGTATGTGTTTCTGAGTTCTCTATTCTACTTTGGTTCATTCATTCATTCATTCATTTACCAAATAAACACTGGATACCAGGAATCTACCAGATGCCATTCTTCACAGTGGGATATGTTAGTAAATAAAAAATGGCACATATCATCTGTGTTTGTTAACATTTGAGGGCTGGTGTGGGTGGTTGGTAGAAAAATGAAAAGTTGGGAAGACACTGTATAGCCTGTCACTTGGCAGGAAACGAATGTGGAGATGAACGCAGAGTGAAGAGGACTGGAGCAGGTGCTGGGTGGCCAGGGGACAGGGCTGCCATCTGTGTGGCGGCGGTTGGGGTCTTTGAAGGCTGTGTCTGGCAGCAGCATTCCAGCCCTGGTCCGGGCGCTGGATCAGCACTGTCCGGGAAAGCCTGGGGGGGCTGGCGGCTGGAACAGGGAGCCGGGGCGCGGAGCGGGAGGCAGGAGCGGAAGCGTGGAGCCATGCGGTGTACGGGCTTGGGGGCCGTTGACGGGACACTCGCTTTTATGTTTGCTTCGAGAAGAGTGGGAGCCATTAAGTGTTTGAAACAGGAGTGGCAGCCTTCGGCCTGAGCTTGTGCGGCGCGGAGGCCTGTGGTGCCGAGGGTGGAAGCCAGGAGGCCAGGAGCTGGTGGTGCAGCGGCGAGGGGAGGGGCTGGGTGCTGGGACTTGGGTGAGGTGGTGCAGGCAGCGAGAAGCGTTGTAGCTTCGTTTGCCCCGTTGTCCTGTCCGGTCATTTCTGACTGCGTGTCAGACAGTGTGCAACCGATGGTGGCGTTCCAGATGTGGTCTTTCCCCAGACAAGGGCCCCCTGTCCTCTGTCGGGCAGCCGGGCTCGGCGGGGCCACGGCTCCTTGAGACCACTGAGACCACTGAGTAGTCCTGAGACCACTGGCTTATCGCCCGTGTTTGGGTGGGTTCTTCTGCGCTGCTCACTGGGAGTTCTGAAGAGACTGTTGATGATTCATTTCTTCCGCCACAAACAGTTATGCTTAGCTTTTTATTTCCGGTCCTTTATAGCTTCAGATTCTAACAGATCTTCTTGAAGGAGGTGGGCTTTGTGTTTAAAGCAAGCACTCTCCCTTTAGCAGAATTTTCTCTCTAACCTGTGGACTCTGGGAGACTCCATGCTGGCTGGTCTCACTCGGCCTAGTTCCCCAGCTTTTTAAAAGTGCAGCCCAGAATTTAGCAAATGTACTTTAGGGAAAACCCACCTTTGCTTGTGACACCTTGTGTATGTTTTTTGCACTCTGCTCTCTAAAAGAGAGATGACTGACCTCTGAATCACCTTGCTGGTTTTGTCCCTTGGGTGTTGGACCTCGGGGTGGGCCAAGCTTGATTCTTACTCAGTCCCCGTGTAAAAGCAGGGGGTGCCTCCCGAATCCCCACGTGACCCCCGGAAGAAATCAGCAGGTGCGTTTTGGGCTTACGGTGTGAGAACCCCCATCCTCTTGAGTTCTGCTTGTCTTGTTCTCGCTTCAGGAGCCTCCTTTGTCATTCAGAATCTAAAATTTGCAATCCGCCCGCCTTCTGTGGCCGTGGCAGTGGGATTGTGGGGCTGCTGCCACCCGCTCCGCGTTGTCTGGCAGTGGGGGTCCCAGTGAGGAAGATTTTCCTAGTGCTGTGCTGTTTTATTTGCTTGTTAAGTAATTTCTGAATGAATTTCACTCTCGTCTGTACAACACAGACGCAGTTCCTCTCAGTCCTCTGGCAGTTGTGCAGATCGCTGTCGGTGGATGAGAGCGCATTCTGAGTGCGGGTCTGCTGCTGCGGTGCCTTCTCCCCGTGGGACCCCCCCAGCACCCTTCCGGCCTCTCCGCTCTCCCTGCTCCGCCTGCAGCGCCCACTGCTCGTCCCCCTGTGGTCTCGAGTGAGGGCTGATGGTGACGGTGTGGAGCCCCTACTCCAAGGGGGTCGTGGCGATTTTGTAAATTGGGTCACTAAGCTGTGATCCGGCCGGTGCAGCTCCTTTCCCCGTTGGGGCTGGCTTTGCGCCCTGCCCGCTTCTGCCCGAAGGCCCTGCCCTCAGTGGGGGCCAGAGAGGCTTTTTCTCTCTTCCTTTCACTAGGTGACAGCAGGCCGCCCCAGCCCCCCCTCACACCCAGAGTGGAGTCCTGCTGTCCGAGGCCTGAGGGCTGGGCCCTTCTGCTTCCGCCAGCGAGTCCCCAGGCGGCTGCTGCCGCTGCTTTCTGGGCAAACTAGAGTTTAGGTTCATTTTCGGCATTCTGCTACTTTTCTGTTCTTATGCTTTGAAATGTCTATTTTTATTTTTGACTGGTTATATTTTTCTTTTTGTTTTCTTATTCCATATTTCCCAGCTGTATTTTAACAAAGAGGAAGCAGTTCATAAAGGCATAAAGTCACTGCAACATCTTGGTCAAAAGTGCAGAGAGCATTTTTACCCTACATACTGGCCAAACTTCTAACCTGTTTTTAATTATAAGTTTTACTTACTAGATTTTAAAAAATGAACAAACATATAATATTTGATTTTTAACTGATTGGGGATAGTAATTACACTTTCACTTTTTTACCCTCTGTACCATGTGCTTTAATTTATTGGATGGATAATTTTGTTCCTAAGAAAAGAAAATAGGGAAACAACCTATGTCCATGAAAGATGAATGGATAAAGAAATTATGGTGTGTGTGTGTGTGTATAAATATATAAAAGGGGAATACTGTTCAGCCATAAAAAAGAAGGTAATCCGGCCCTGGCTGGTACGGCTCAGTGGATTGAGCACCAGCCTGCAAACCAAAGGGTTATTGGTTCAATTCCCAGTCAGGGCACATGCCTGGGTTGCAGGCCAGGTCCCCAGTAGGGGGTACAGGAGAGGCAACCACACATTGATACTTCTCTCCCTTTCCTTCTCCCTCCCTTCCCCTCTGCCTAAAAATAAATAAATAAAATCTTTTTTAGAAAAGGGGGGTAATCCGGCCATTTGTGATGCGCATCTTATAGTCCAGAAAATATGGTGATTTTGTTTTTTCCATGAAAACATTTTCAGGTAATTAAATGCTAAAAAGTTACCACTTGCTAATTTAGTCGGGTTGTTGTAAGAACTTGTTTAAATTGGACCTCAAGGTTTCATACAACTTTCTGATATTTTCAGAAGCAGTTTAGCATGAAAAAGAAGAGGAACTCTGAAACATCTCAAATTCTGCCCCCACTTCTGCCTCTCGCGGCTTGTTTCACTGCAGGCTGCCTTCCTTCGTGCCCGCTTCTTCCTCTGCGACACGGAGGTGATAACGGGGTCTGCGTTGCAGGGCTGTTGGGAGGGGCAGACAGGGAAGCCCATGGGGACCCCTCAGTGTCGGCTTCACCCTTGCAGGCACTCAGTAAGTGTGAGGGTGGCTGTGTGTGTTTCCCACTTTTATATTTTAAATACTTGGTTTCCAAAAGAAAATAAGTTCACACATGTTGTACACGTAGTTGATACAGAATACAGAGGCATTACATCCTGCTCACTAACCCGCTAGCATCAGAAAGCCAAGCTGCCGTAACACACCTAAGACAGTTCAGTCCTTTTCAGATCAGTATCTCGGTGTCCTGTTTGGAGTGTTCAGTACTTGAGAATTTTGGTTTGTGACCAACTTCTAGAAAGGAAGCAGCTTGAATGAACATAGCGCCGTCCGGGAGATGGGAATCAGTAGTTTTGACTGCTGGTGTGTTGTACGTTTATGAATCAAGTTTCCGTAAACCTTCACGTGCAGGTTCCTGTGTCCCCGAAAGTTTCACCTCGCTTAGGTCAGTGCCTAGAGAGGGTCGCTGGGCCATGGGGTAGGTGGGCGTTTAACTTGAAGGACCTGCCAGACTCTTCCAAACTGGCTGATTGGGCATGGCTGTGTCACTGCGCCACGTCAGTAACAGCCCTTGGTACTTTCAGGGTCTTCATTTACTTCTGCAGTTCTAATAGGTGTCTGGTGGTATCTTCCTGTGGCTTTAATTTGCATTTCCCTGATGAGTTAATTACATGATGAGAGAAGGGAAGCAATGCCAGGCGGAGGAAACTAAATGAAAAGGCCCTTGTACAATTGTGCCTAATAAAAGTCATTGAACGAAGGCCGCTGTGGCTGGAGGGACACTTTGAGAAGGGTGTCTGGCTGCAGTGGGCGCTCCGGAGGGGAGCGCCGGGAGGCGTGTGGCTGTTACCCCGGCCCAGGTGACAGAGGTGACAGCAGTTTGGACTGGGGTGGCGAGGTGCAGCCAGCAGGCCGCGAGAACGTCCAAGTCGGGCAGCACCTGACTGTTCCATCGGGGCACCGGCCTCTTCCCTTGGACTGTCAGATAGAAAAGTGACAGCAGCCGTCCAGTGTGAATGAATCCAAATTACACCGATGATTTTGTCACCTTGGCAAAACAATTTTTTGGGTGTGCCGCAGACTTGTAGTAATTGGTGCATGTGTGCCACGAGATGAAAGAGGCGGAAGTTGCTGGCCTGGGGCGGCGATGTTACGGGCCGGATGGGTTTGAGGGAGTTTCATGAAGAAATGTTGAGGGGACAGGCTGCTAGAGCGGATCTCGGGGCTGTGGGACTGGACGGTGGAGAGGAGGGTGGTGGACAGGGTTGCCTGGACATTGTCACAACCGGACGGTCATGCGTTAATTCAGTACTGTCGGTGCGTTTCAGCTCCTCGCGAAGCACGTGGCACGCGGTAAGTATTTGTTGGCAGTGAATGAGCACTGCTTTAGTTGTGAAAGTGTTATATTCAGCTGCAATATAAATTATGTGAGTAGGAAATACATTCAGTGGAATGATACCCAGCAATTTATTCTCTGCACTGGAATTTGAAAATACATCTAATGGGACCCAGCCTGCAGTTTATCTTTGCACAGTCTTTCCAAATAGACTCTGTGTGGCAGGCTGGCATTCAGTGCAGTCATTTTGTAGGAGAGACGGTGATAAAATGCTTCAGACTTCTCTGGAATCTTTGCTAATTTTCTTATTGTTAAAGTGGCCCCCAAATTTGTTTTCCGCCCTTTGCAACACACCCTAGCTTTGTTATAGACAATTCAAGCTTCGTACCAGTTCAGAAAGTTAGAGAAAACTGAAATACTGTCCCCTCGCAGTCCCACTGCTCTCCCTCACCCGTGCTGGGCTACCGAACACGCACGCTCACACACTCGACTGTGGAAGAGGGTGTTGGCAGCGCACACTGTTTCAGACAGCAGTAGAGTGAGGGGCTCCTCCTTACAAGGGAGCCGAAACCGACCAGCGCTCGTGTGCTGAAACCTGAGTTCACCTTCAAAGCGTGTTTGTAACGGGTCAGACCCCTCGGGAAGGACAAAGGTCTGCGTCAGAGCCCGCGCCACTCACGCTGCCTGTGTGGATGTGCCTTCCAGGTGTGTCCTGCTCCCTCTGCTGGGAATGAAGCCCCCCCAGCAGAGCCTCTATCTGCTTGTGGATTCTGTGGACGAAGGCTGTCGCGTCACCGAAGGGGAACAGACGTCCGCCGGCGTGTCTGGGACCGTGGCGGAGCTCTTAGCTGGCCACCACGAGTTCTTCCCGCCCTGGCTGCTGCTGCTCTGTTCTGCCCGGAAGCAGAGTAAGGCTGTTACTAAGATGTTTACCGGTAAGCAGACTCCTCACGCCCCCCCCCCAGGCCCTCCCGGGGAGCTGGTCCGCGTGGCCCTTCCTTAGAGGACAGTGTGCGCGGAAAGTCGGTGTGGCCTTGTCAGCTGCTCTCAGCAGTACTTTTACTAAAAGTTGTATTGAAAATAGGCCATAGAATGTTCTAAGATCCTTGGTGTTACCCTTTTCCAGATTGTTTTCCTGAAACTTCCTTCGTAAAGGTCGGGGTGTTTCATGCCCAGGCGGCTGCAGTTTATCTGTGGGGGGGGCGTTTATGGTGCAGTTATGCCCCTCCCCCCCACACACCGTGGTGTTTCCGCTGACTAGACCGCCCCAGCACCTTGAGAGCAGCGAGCACGCTTTTTAAGCAGCCCATGGCGGTTAGCAAGGTGGCTTTCCGGGTGTGTGGGGGGCAGGGGACAGAGTCTACAGCCTTTTGGGACATCTCTTGAAATATGTCCTTTTAAAACCCTTTCCTGATATGTGAAGGAACAACGTGTGTAAATAACGCATAGAGGTGCATGATCAGGGTTGTGGTTTTTTTTACTGAACTCTTTTACTTTTGTTACTAACACAGTATAGCTGTGATTACTCCTTTCGATTATGTAAAGCATTCTGTGTGCTCTATAAAATAAAAGGAGTGTAAACAAGGACCACTCCCAGGGTTTCAGTGTAGCTGGAGAGAAAATAATTAAGTTACTCGCTAAGTAGCCATGCCAGTTTTAAGTAGGTCTGTGCATTTTACAGTGTGGTAAACCTAATTAATCTGTACACTTTTTCTTAATAATAAAATTGAGCGTACACTTACTAGTATGTTAGGTCTGGCCGGTGTGACTCAGTTAGTTGGAGTGTCGTCCTGTGGACCAGAGGGTCGAGGGTTCAGTTCTCAGTCAGGGTGTGCACCCGGGTTGCGGGTTCGAGCCCTGGTTGGGGTGTATATGATAACACAACTAGTCGATGTTTGTCTCTCTCTTCCTCCGTCCCTTCTCTCTCTAAAAGCAATGAAAAAATGTCCTTGGGTGGCGATAAAAAAATAATAATAAAATATATGTTTTTGTCCCATCTATGAATATGGCTTAATTTTTACATTTATTCAGCTTTTTTCCTAGATTTTTCAGTTGTTCTTATATATGTCCTGCACATTTCTTCCTGCTTTTTGCTAATGTTTTAAGTTGAAATACGTGGATTTTGAGTTGAGATCAACGCATTCAAACTTAAAATTGTTAGGTACATAACCCACAGGGCAGTGACATTAAGGTTTTTACTATGTCTAAAACAGTTTCATCTACTCGTATCTGAGCATTTAGCATTTGTAAAGAGACTGCGTTTCCTCAGGTATATACTGTACTGACCGATAGCATTTTCATTAACGGCGTCAGATTAATTTCATGAGCAACCCTTTCGGCGCTGAGCAGAATTTTGACCACATGTGAAGGTGTCATCATAGGCTGCCTGCTGCCAACACTTGTTAAGGGACCGAAACGACAGCAGCCCTTTTGAAAGCATTTTGTGTATAAGAAAATTTTGTGTATAAGAAATCTTGAAGACTTTTGAAGATTTTTATGCATATTTATTTTACCTGATTCAAAAGTAATGCTCACTCTCTACATAGACAGCGTTTTAAACGACAACGTACTCGAATCTCACATCATTCAGAGATGAAGTGGTGATCACCCTCAGACACTCGGGATTGAATTCTGGGTGTGTTACCCCCCTAGCTGAGATCACGCTTTGTGTCAGTTCAGTTCTGCATTGTAAGATTAACATTTACAGATCATTCGGTGTCACTACCTTGTCTTCTTAGCATCTATTCTAACGGATACATAACTTACTAGTATATCGGTATGCCAGAGTTCACTTTCCTTTCCTATTCTTGTGCTTCCGAGTCTTCCCGTACTCTCCCCCCAGAGTCTTCCGGACGATGAACAAGGCAGCGAGCGTCGGTTTGCACGGACTGGCCCAGGCCCTAGCGTTCGGTCACTCTGCTGCCTCCAGCATTGCGGAGTCGCACACCCTGATAAATGTTTTAAGGAAGAATACAAAAGTGGTCGAACATTTCAGTGAATCATTTATCTTCCCCTCAAACCTTTGAGCATTTTTCAGCCTTATAACAATATTTTAAGTGCTGTGATAGCAATGTAGTAAATGGTGCCTGTTCAAGAGAAAGGAATTGCATGTCAAATGGGCAGAAGTTGCACTCCAAAAAAAGCAATTTTTTCAGCAACTTTAACTCAGGATATTCAAATTGTTGATTAATATTCTTAGTTTTATATTAGGGAACAGATAACTATCATTAATGAGCACTAATTGATTCTATCTAAATTCATGTAACTAAGCATATTCAGATTTGGAAGCTCTTTGTTCTTTTAGTTGCAAGCATTCCATGTCTGTACTTTCTGAAGTTTTCTCCCCTCCCTTTTAGAATAGGCCTGTGGCCCTGCCCGCCAGCCCCCACTCCCCGTCAGGCACTGGCCTCCTCTTTCACAGCCTTCCCCAGCCATCCCCATCTTAGTGAAAAGAGCAGACGTCTAAGTAAGACGAACAGTCAGAGTCCTTGGTCTGTGGTCCGCCAGCCCTGCTCCTTTGCGCAGTTATACTGACCTTCATGAGCTTTAGCTTCTGCCCTGTCACAGTACAGAAGCTCACCCCATAGGCAGGGCATAAAAAGGAGTTAGGTATGATAAGTACTTGAAGTGCTGCTTTAAAACTATTGACGGAACAGTTGATCTCTTGTTTCTTGGGAACTGAACCTGTTGCTATGGAGGTTTAGCCTCAATTCTGTCTTAATTATCTCAAGTTTCAGTCACAGTATCTTAGTTAAGTAGGTTTAAATTAATAGAGATTTATTCATAATAGGTACTATAACCTTTCATGTAAATAAATCAGTCAGTATCTACCAGATCATTTTGGAAACTTTGAAACGCTGTAATATGTAAGATAGTTACTTTTTTAAAAATATTTTTATTAACAACATTCCAGGTGTTTCCCAACTTAAATTGTTTTAATGACTTCATAAATCCAAGAGCAAACGAACACACAGAAAAAGGTTTTGAGGCAAGTTATTGTACCTTATGTCATTGGTAAATGTAGAGTGATATAAATTTCTATGAATGTTTTAAACCCTCCTTAGATCAAGAATGTCTTTTGATCATTAAAATTTATCTTTTGAAATTAATTCTATTGAAAATAATCTATTATCTGTATAATTAATCAGTTGCATGCATGTATATGTATAATTACAGATTCCACTTTTGTATAGATTTAGAGCTGTGCAAATTTATTTCTTTATATTTCATTCTGGTAGACTGTATTTTCAATAAACTTGCCTATTCCATGTAAGTACTTCGAGCTTAGTATCACAAAACACAATCTACCAGCTTTCTCTCCAGACCTGTTACCCTTCAGGGACCCTTTTCCATCCTGCTCCGCCAAGCCAGAGGTTAATTTCAGCTTCGACGACTCCTCTCCCTCCTTCTCCAGACTCGGTCCGCTCTGTGCACTCCAGCTGTTACTAATAATCCCCAAACCCGTGTTTTACTTTTTCCGTGCCGCTGCGGCGGTCCAGCCCTCAGCGACTCTGACCCGGACTGGCTCACGGGCTCCTCAGAGAAGCCCTGCGCACAGTCTGACCCCAGCTCCTCAGTGGCGTTCGGCCTGCCCTTCGCAGTGCGTGTGGTCACGTGTTCCACACTGTGGGCCATCACGGGGATGGAAGGCTCATCGTCCCACTGGGTACCTGGCGTGCAGGGTCCGGCGGAAGTGAGGCCTGCTGGAGTGTGGTGGGAAGGGTAATAAGGTGGGTGTGATACTGTGTAGTCTTGATTTGAACATCTCACCTGGAATGTCAGATGGTGTGCTGCAGTGCGATATTGTCATGTTACAGAATTACATGCTTATGATTTTGTAATAAAAAGGGGGCGTCATTTGTGCTGGACCCTGGGTACATATGTATTTGTTTCACTGAGCTGGGTAAGAGTATTTCACTCAGTATTAATTGACCATTACTAATCTTTGCTGACTTTCTTGAGTAATGTCTCTTAAAGGAGTTTATTCACTCGGTAGTTTTGTTTTTCTGTAAGATGAAAACACACCTGCCTAATAAATTCATACCTATAAATCAGAACACCTCCTCCCTTTAGGAAATGAAATTACAGTTCCCTTTAAAGAACTTAAAAGTGAGTTTCAGATAGCTTTAACTAGCATGTTTTCATGTTGGTTTGAGTTAATTTAAGTTGCTTTATTTTTACAATGCTGAAGTTTTGTCAGCATGATTTGACCAAGTTGCATCTTAAGGTTCAGGCTATTTTTTGACAGTCTGACATTTAATTATTTTAATTTGATAACATGTAAAATAATGTTACTCAAAGGCTGTGACAGGTGATATTCTAATTGGATATGAATAGTCAGTCCCCTAATTAAAGCTACTATACATTCAGTTATGGAGATGGAAATACATACATTTTTCATATGAAAAATATCAGCTGTAAAAACAAACAAATCTGGTTTGTTGTGTTTCCTGCAACTTTTTTTCCTAATCATTTGAGAGTTCAGAAAATGTTAGTGTGTTTGCTTGGACTTGTGTGTAGGACTGTCGAATGCTTATCCCTGAGGTTGAGAGCAGCGCCCAGCCACTGACGTGAGCTCCATTTGTAGGCTGGAAAATAAAATCATTTATCTGCCATCATTGTGTTTTTATAGAAGGAAAATAAAACTGATTTATATACGAACTGGCATCAATTTATTAGTATTGGTTGATTTATTATTGACTTTTTTGCTTATTGTTGATTACATATTGAAGGCATTCTCTCTGAGTGTATGACAACTTCAGTCATCATTTTCAAAGGATGACATCTACTTTTTGTCTCTCTAGGTTTTCGAAAAATAAGTCTAGATGACCTTCGGAAAGCATATATTGTTAAGGATGTTCAACAGTACATTCTTCATCGTTTGGATCAAGAAGAAGCTTTGCGACAACACCTCACAAAAGAAACCGCAGAGATGTTAAATCAGCTGCACATTAAAAGCAGCGGGTGCTTTCTTTATCTAGAACGAGTTCTAGATGGAGTTGTAGAAAACTTTATTATGTTACGAGAGATCCGTGACATCCCAGGAACTCTAAACGGGCTGTATCTCTGGCTGTGCCAAAGGCTTTTTGTGAGAAAGCAGTTTGCAAAGGTTCAGCCTATTCTGAACGTGATTCTCGCAGCCTGCCGACCTTTGACCATAACGGAATTATATCATGCAGTGTGGACCAAAAACATGTCATTAACCTTGGAAGACTTTCAACGCAAGTTAGACGTCCTCTCCAAACTTCTTGTTGATGGACTAGGAAACACCAAAATACTGTTTCACTATAGCTTCGCGGAGTGGCTTCTGGATGTGAAACACTGCACGCAGAAGTATTTATGTAACGCAGCAGAAGGACACAGAATGCTGGCCATGAGTTACACCTGTCAAGCCAAGACTTTAACACCACTGGAAGCACAGGAGTTTGCATTGCACTTAATTAATTCAAACTTGCAGTTGGAGCCAGCCGAGTTAGCTCTGTGGATGATATGGAATGGCACGCCCGTCAGCGACTCCCTGTCCACGTTAATACCCAAGGAGCAGGAAGTGCTGCAGCTGCTGGTTAAAGCCGGCGCGCACGTGAACAGCGAGGACGACCGCGCCTCGTGCATAGTCCGTCAGGCCCTGGAAAGAGAGGACTCCATCCGGACCTTACTCGATAACGGGGCCTCAGTGAACCAGTGTGACTCCAACGGGAGGACGTTACTGGCTAACGCTGCGTACAGTGGCAACCTCGACGTGGTGAACTTGCTGGTCTCCAGGGGAGCGGATTTGGAGATCGAAGATGCCCATGGACATACACCGCTCACCCTCGCCGCTAGGCAAGGACACACCAAGGTGGTGAATTGTCTGATCGGGTGTGGCGCGAACATCAACCACACTGATCAGGACGGCTGGACAGCGCTGAGGTCTGCTGCCTGGGGCGGTCACACGGAGGTGGTCTCCGCGCTGCTTTACGCCGGCGTCAAAGTGGACTGCGCGGACGCCGACAGCCGGACAGCTCTGCGGGCAGCAGCCTGGGGTGGGCACGAGGACATTGTGCTGAACCTGCTGCAGCACGGTGCTGAGGTCAACAAGGCCGATAACGAGGGCAGGACCGCTCTGATCGCAGCGGCCTACATGGGGCACAGAGAGATCGTGGAGCACCTCCTGGACCACGGCGCGGAGGTGAACCATGAGGACGTGGACGGCCGGACCGCGCTCTCTGTAGCCGCACTCTGCGTGCCTGCCAGCAAGGGGCACGCCTCAGTCGTCAGCCTTCTGATCGATCGAGGTGCTGAGGTGGATCACTGTGACAAAGACGGCATGACGCCGCTGCTGGTGGCCGCCTACGAAGGACACGTCGACGTGGTTGACCTGCTTCTGGAGGGGGGTGCAGATGTGGACCACACCGACAATAACGGCCGCACCCCCCTCCTAGCTGCAGCTTCCATGGGCCATGCCTCGGTGGTGAACACCCTCTTGTTTTGGGGTGCGGCCGTGGACAGCATCGATAGCGAGGGTAGGACAGTCCTCAGCATAGCCTCGGCCCAAGGGAACGTGGAGGTGGTCCGTACTCTGCTGGACCGAGGGCTAGATGAAAACCACAGAGATGACGCTGGGTGGACACCTTTGCACATGGCAGCTTTTGAAGGTCACAGGTTAATATGCG
The DNA here is from genome assembly GCA_004027475.1 of Anoura caudifer. Classification (NCBI taxonomy): domain Eukaryota; kingdom Metazoa; phylum Chordata; class Mammalia; order Chiroptera; family Phyllostomidae; genus Anoura; species Anoura caudifer. The sequence goes on along the minus strand of PVKU01004652.1, from coordinate 11,515 downwards.
AAGCACTGATCGAACAAGGTGCTAGAACAAATGAGATCGATAACGATGGACGAATACCTTTCATATTGGCTGCGCAAGAGGGTCACTATGACTGTGTTCAGATGTTGTTAGAGAATAAGTCCAACGTTGATCAGAGAGGTTACGATGGCAGAAACGCACTGCGGGTTGCTGCCCTAGAAGGACACAGGGACATCGTCGAGTTGCTTTTCAGCCATGGAGCCGATGTTAACTACAAAGATGCTGATGGTAGGCCTACCCTTTATATTTTGGCCTTAGAAAACCAACTTACAATGGCCGAGTATTTTTTAGAAAACGGTGCAAATGTAGAAACAAGTGATGCTGAAGGAAGGACGGCACTTCACGTGTCCTGCTGGCAGGGCCACCTGGAGATGGTGCAGGTGCTGATCACCTACCACGCCGACGTCAACGCTGCGGACAACGAAAAGCGGTCTGCTTTGCAGTCCGCAGCCTGGCAGGGCCACGTGAAAGTGGTGCAGCTGCTGATTGAGCACGGTGCCGTGGTCGACCACACCTGTAACCAGGGCGCAACCGCACTCTGCATCGCGGCCCAGGAGGGGCACATCGACGTCGTGCAGGTTCTCCTGGAGCACGGTGCGGACCCAAACCATGCAGATCAGTTTGGGCGCACTGCCATGCGTGTTGCAGCCAAAAACGGACACTCTCAGATAATTAAATTATTAGAAAAATATGGTGCATCTAGTTTGAATGGCTGTTCCCCATCTCCTGTTCACACGATGGAGCAAAAGCCTCTACAATCAGTGTCTTCGAAAATGCAGTCCTTAACGATTAAATCAAACAGCTCTGGCAGTACTGGCGGAGGGGACGTGCAGCCTCCACTGCGTGGCCTACCCAACGGGCCCGCGCATGCATTCAGTTCTCCCTCGGAATCCCCAGATTCTACGGTTGATCGGCAGAAGTCGTCATTGTCAAATAATTCCCTGAAAAGTTCAAAAAATTCCTCTTTGAGAACAACTTCGTCTACAGCAACAGCTCAAACTGTGCCAATTGACAGTTTCCATAGTTTGTCGTTTACTGAACAGATCCAGCAGCACTCACTGCCCCGCAGCAGAAGTCGACAGTCAATCGTGTCCCCGTCTTCCACGACACAGTCCCTGGGACAGAGCCACCATTCCCCAAGTAGTGAATTTGAGTGGAGTCAAGTAAAGCCCAGTTTGAAATCAACTAAAACAAATAAAGGGGGGAAATCAGAAAATTCCAGCAAATCTGGGTCAGCTGGGAAAAAAGCTAAACAAAATAATTCTTCACAGCCAAAGGTCTTAGAATATGAAATGACTCAGTTTGATGCAAGAGGGCCTGCAGCCAAATCCGGGCCCAGTGCACCCGCTAAGCAAATGCCTGCAGAACCTCAGTGCAAAATTACGATGCCATCAGCTCAGCAGGAGATTGGCCGATCTCAGCAGCCATTTCTCATTCACCAACAAAGTGGGGAACAGAAGAAGAGAAATGGAATAATGACAAATCCAAATTACCACCTCCAGAGCAACCAGGTGTTTCTTGGCAGGGTTTCAGTCCCACGAACAGTGCAAGACAGAGGGCATCAGGAAGTGCTGGAAGGGTACCCTTCATCGGAGACGGAATTAAGCCTTAAACAAGCCCTGAAGCTTCAGATCGATGGTTCCGACCCTAGCTTCAACTATAAAAAGGAAACGCCGTTGTAACAGGTAACGTTTGGTCGACAGAGAGAGTGCAGTGCCGGAAGTCTGGTTCCTCTTAGGAATTGGCCTCTCCCACCTCGAGCACTCCCTTTTCCCCCATTGTGCTTTCGTTGTCCAGAGTACTGATTATTTCACATACTTACAGGTTTTATTTATTATGTTTATATTTGCTCCCTTCCAACTTAAATGGAATCTTCGTGAAGGTAGGGATTTTTATGTTTTGTTTGCTCCACGTACTTGGGATACTGCTTGGACCTGTAGTAGTTTCTCAGTAAAAATGTGTTGAATGAATGAATATACTACTTATGGGTCTCAGATTAAGATTTCCTTCTATATAGTCATTCTATAAAGTCATTCCCTCTTACAAGTTCTTTGATAACAGAGGGGGAGCTATTTCTGTAATACTTCTTGGTTTGAATAAAATAGTGTATGTAGTGCTGAGTAGATGATAGTGCATGTTAATTTCCTAACTTTTTCACCCTACAAGTCAAAGACTTAATCAGCAAAAGGTAATTTTTTGTAGAACAGATTCTTAAGACTCTTCTAAGTAAACTTTGCGCTGCCCAAGCATAGGTGTGGAAAGGTGATGGATGGATTGGCAAGAGAGTTTTTAGGGGCCTTAATATTTAGACATAAGAATTAAATGTTAAAATTCAAAAATAAAGTCATCTTTATTAAATAACATCTCAGTGGATGTTTCATTAATTATATAGGGGAAGTTAATGGGAAAATAGATACAGAATTTTGTATTATCTATATATTTTTTAGAAACACGTTTCTGATATTGTTGATAAATATTTCATTAGGAATCTTTCCTGACTTTTCCAAGTGTTTTTATCCCACTGCTTAATCATTTTTATCCTCTAACAAAATTGTACTTTTTCCTTCTAGCAAACAGAAAGGTCTTTCTTAATGCTTCTTTTGTCTTTGGAGATATATTTTAGGTGACATATTAGTGTAAATAATTTCCTACACCTTTTGCAACAGATGCCCTTCAGTGTGGCCAAATCCCATTCAAAATAATATGTATGAAGTAGTTAGTTCGTTCTCCAGTGTGATTTATTTTAAAAATATTTTGTTCTATGCTGCCACTCCGCAACTTGTGTTATCTTTTGTAAAGGCAGAGTAAAACTGTGTGTACTAAACAGCAGAACACATGAATTAAGGTAGCATTTTGTGGAATCTTTAAAAGTGCCTTTTAAGTTATTAAATAATGAATCTCTAATGTCTACTTTGTGCTTTACACAATAAGTATATGTATTCTTGTATGTGGTCCTAACACTGTATGTAGTTACACAGTAAGTACAGTGTAGAAATTCATGCATGTATCTCTCTAACTTCTGCATTAGTTCCCCATCCCGTGAAACAGAAGACGTGCTGATTGGGGCGGTTCCTGGGGCGGTTCCTCGGCCGCCGGACGAGAACACAGCGCCAGCTGCCTGCGGGAGGAGGCGGGGCGTGTGCGACCCGCAGGGCGCGTCCGGCCCCCTCGAGCGCTGCCCCGTGCCTGACGAGTGGGCGCCTTGTCAGCGTGACCCTCTCGTGCTTCAGAAACTCCGTTTCGTGTGCTTTGTGTTCATTCCCTCCACAAGAATAAGCACTTTCTTAAATGCAGGTGTATACTGCAGTTCCCTGTTAAAAGCTGAAAAAACTCTTAAGTATTTTAAGTTAAGATTTGATAAATGTGCATGTGCCATGATCAAATATATATGAAAAGGCAGTGTTCCTTGTATTTATTTTTTTCTTTTTGTGGCAAACGAATCTCAAGCCTACTGTTTCGGTCCCATCCGCGTTGCTGTGGTGTATGGCTTGTTTCCTGTGTCTTTAAAAATGTCACTCAATAAAATAAATCCTGCAGCTATTTATACCTGCTACACCTTCAGCATCGGTTACAATGAGTTTCCGTTTAATGCCACATTGAGGTGAAGAGAATGGTTTCTTCATAGATTCAGAAATAATTTACAGTCTTTTAGGGAGCTGCTGTAAGTGGTCGAAATTTGGATTTCCCAGGAGAACCTTCCCAACCGCTAATGGTGTCAGAAAGGGAAAAGAGAGAGAGAAGGCAGAATCAAGTTCTGTTCCATCCCCCGGGGTGCGCGTCCACCCTCCACTCCCTGGTCGTTCCCCTCCGAGAAGACGGGGAGCCCCCCAGGACGGAGCCAGGCCTCGGTGGCCTGCGGGGAGCGGGCGGGTGATGGACCCCCAGACGGTTCATCGACTGCCCTCATCTCATCCATCGAGTTGAATACACTGTCATTTACCAGCGTGAGTTTTAATGCTGGCTTCTCTCTGAGTTGCTTCTAGTTTGCAAATCATTGCATGTTGAAAGTAAGTCCCCACTGAGAATCTCCTGGGTCGATGCCAGTGGTTAGTGGCATGACTTACGTTCTTGATGAGCGTGAGAGGCACTGTCCTTCGAGGCGACACCACTAACCTGTCGGTCACAGCACACATGTGGGGGTTTTTGGTGTTTGATGAACACTAAGCTTTGTCCACATACTCTTTCCTGTTTTCTTCCTCGGACATCTGCCTTCGGGATGGCTGCCTGCCAGGGTCGAGGGTGAGGTCCGTGGCCACGGAAAACCCAGCCGACTGGCTCTGGTGAGCGTGCGGAGCCGGCCTCCGGGGGGCGTGCACTGTCTGCAAAGGCTCGAGAGCGTGTACGAGCCTAGGGGTTGTGTTCGATCTCTTCGGGAGCCCCGGAAACCTTACAAAATCCAGAAATTCTGTTCCTCCCGTGTGCTGTTGGTAAGAAGGAGGAACGAGGAAAGAGAATTTGGAGATTCAGCACAAAACCGCTGCTACCAGGCGAAGAGAACATGTAGAAAACGGCGTGGGTGACCGAGGGCACTGACGTCATCGCGCAGGAAGGACCTACCTGTGATGCGTCGTTCACAGAAACGGAAGCGTGCGCTTGGTTCTGGTCATTGTTTCACTTGGAGCTTCTGCAAGGCCGTTCGTTTTGCTTTTGTTGTTTGGAGTCAGCAAAACTCATCTTGTTTGTGTCTCACCACGTCAGAGTCAGGGGTAGGAGACGCAGTAGTAAGTTCAGTCGCTATTAAGGTGACGTGGCAACATGGAGAACTCGAATGTGAATGTTTCAAGTACTGAATTTTTGTCCCTATGGGACATTTATTAATACACTTAATAGGACTCTTGCAAAGTAGCCTTAAAAGTGTTAATGATTCTTTTAATAAATATGAACACATATGTTAGGAGAACCAATCTTGCCCGTATCTCAGATATACTACATTTACATTGCTGTAGAAGATGAAGCTCTAATTTCTTACTAGGTGTATTTTTTTTAGAGAACCCTGAAAGCTGCCAGTTTTTCTATTAACCTTGAATTATTGGAATTGTATTTATTTAATTTTATTGTTTTTTGTTTTGTTTTTTTTTTTACAAAAATGCACCTTGTGGCCAAAGGGCAAAGATATAACTCATTACAGAAGGGATTTATGTTTTTCAAACAGCTAAATGTTTTCATGTTCATATAATAAAGACTTGAAACAGTTGGTAGGATGAGAACCTGCTGGAAAAATAAGACTTTCAAAAGTAAGTATTCCTCTGAATGTTTTCATATGATGTTTTGGAATAGAACAAAAAATGGCTTCTAGTTAGGCTAAGGATGGTAGGAAACCAAGATACCCTACTTTGCTGATTTCTTTCTGTGGGGGATTTAATACCATGATTGAAAATGGCTTTTAATCCATTAAGGAGAGTAAAAATAGTCCTCCAAATATAACTCCTTGAAAAGCTATTTTAAAGATTAAACTGGTTAAATTTTGTAAATCACCTGATACCACTACCTGCCTATGATGCCATGTGCTTTTAACATGTTTGTGATATTCCGTCTCTGTCTGTCCCTAAAAGTCATGAGCTGACAAACCGGGACTGATAGGAAATGCGGTAATGAAGAGTAAAAACCTCAGTGCTCGCAGGAGAGTCCGCCCAGAGCTCAGTGTGTTCTGTGTAGTGCAGCGGTGTCTTCTGCCTCGCCCCCTCGCCCCACCCTTGGGAGAATCCTCACCAAAAAGGATTCCTTCTTAAATCGCAGGAGTACGTACTTTTCTCAACATTGTCTGGCTATGCAAATGTTTGTTTTGCTTCATTACATGTCTCAGCAGATGTAGATGCCAACAAGTACTTTCTTTTTTACTTTTCTGTTGGTTTGGGGTATGTAAATAGCCTAAAATGTACATTGAACTTCACATTGTAAAAGTTTTATTTTATTCCTTGTATTATATTAAGCAAAAATCCCTATGTATATGAAAGTGCATAATAAATATATTTGCTTTACAGAGGATATCTTGTTTTAATTTTATTCTTGAACTAACAGAACGTGTATGCCATGCTTATAGTAAAACAACTAACAGTTTTACATATTATTTTAAATAAGTACAGAGCACATGAATTTGGAACCATTTTACAAAAAGAAAAAAAAAGGGGGGAGAGAGAGAGAGAACTTTCCAAAGGAAGGCAGGAAAAAGATCTAGCCTGTAAATCTTCCGAAAGCCCCTTCCGGCGTCTGTCCGTTTCTCCCGACTGACATGGCACGCTGTGTCGCTGCGGTAGATGTCGTGCCTTTGAAAGTGCAGGAACCCCGGAAACTGTGCGCATGGATGCTCCCTGACATCAGAATACTGTGGCTGTCTAGCATCTGCTGTTCTGGAGTGTTATTGCAAACGTGGTCCTTCATTTTCCAAATAAATTTCCATGTACTGTTCACTCAGTGAACTTGACTGTGTGTGTATACTTCTGTTACTGCTCTAAAGAGGTTTCTAGAAAGGCCATCGCAATATTTTCTGGTAGGTAATTTTATAATTACAGGGTTCTGCAGTAATTACCTTATATTCTTTATAAATCTGTTGCATTAATAGAAACCTTATTCTAAAGGTTTTTTAAATAATGTTTAAAGAGAAATGGGTGATTTACATAGAAGAATTTTAAAACAGGCTGCTTGACTAAATAAACATGGAGCTCTGCAGCTGGTGATCCAAAGGAATATGCCATGAGAACTTGGCAGTGATTGATGTTCCCACTCCTTTGCCCTAGTAGTTGGAAGGGTTCCAATGAATAGTAGTAAGCTACACACTGAAGGCTTAGATTCCTGAGTTTCTGGGAAAATGTCAGTCATTGTGCAAATACATGTACTAATCTTATTTTTAAGAGAAGGCTTTTCCTTGGCCTATCTTAGTATAAGAGTAAAATTTTAATTATCCAAATTGAAATGGCGTCATTTGAAGATTACTGTGTGTTTAGGTTTCTACCTTTTCTTAGTTTTATTTTCTGTTGCAATTTGCATTCAGTATTATTCTGAATTAGTTGCAAGGGGACAGCACAGTGGCTAGACTCCCACATTTTATGAAGTGATGTGCCTGGCATCTCAGGCACACGCCGGGCACCATTCATGGTGGTGACAGTATCATCGACTCCGTTTCCCATGCTGCACTTGATGCTCCTCTGACTGTTTTGGTGACCGAACTGGTAGCTTTGCGCTTCTCAATCCCTTCGCCTTCTCCTCCCAGCCCTGCAGCCCCTTCCCCACTGGGGGCCATCACTGTGTTCTTTGTGTCTAGAGTCTATTTCCATTTTGTTTGCTGCTTTATTTTGTTCTTTAGATTCCACATATAAGTGGAGTCACATGGCATTCATCTTTCTCTGTCTGACTTATTTCACTCAGCGCAAGACCTCTAGGTCCCAAAGGGTAAGATTTCATTCTTTTTTATGGCCGAATAGTATGCCATTGTATACATGGACCTCAACTTTTACCCACTTGTCTATTGATGGACACTTGTACAACTCAACACCAAAAAAACCCCAAAAAACACACACCAAAAAAAAAAAAAGTGAAAAGTAAACACAGGATGTACAGAGGGCCAGTAGATGTGAAAACATGGTCAAGGCCACCAGTCATCAGAGAAATGTGAATTAAAGCCCAATGAGTCTCACCTGTCAGAATGGCCGTCATCAATAAATCAACAAGTGGTAGAGAGGGGTGGAGACAAGAACCCTCGTGCGCTGTTGGTGGGGGTGCAGACTGGTGTAGCCACTGTGGAAAACGGTATGGGGGGGTCCTCAGAAAATTAAAATGGAACTGCTTTATGGCCTAGCGATTTCACCTCTGGCTATGTATCCAAAGAAATGCAAAACAGTAATTCATTGCGGTGTTATTCACAATAGCCAAGATAGGTTTCTGCTCTCCAATACACATTGTCTTTACCACACTGGCAAAATTTAGCTAAGTTCTAAGAACATTTCTTTATATATTTGTAACATTTAGAAGCCCCCTATGTATTAACAGCTTTTACCTATTCTTGGTCTCCATGTGTGAAAACTGATACAATGGTATGTCCCCGAAGAACTGATGCTCCACTTTTAACAAGTACTGGTAGTCCCACTTCATTTATAACCTGATGGTGAACTGACGCGTGCACCGCCCGCAGTGCCCGCGGCGTTATGGATGAGATACGAGACAAATTCACACGGACTACCGAGTCCTGTGGAGGAAAAGGGATAGCACGGCTACTGTCAAGAGGACAGCGCCCCTTGCCCTCGCCATGACAGGCTTTTATTGGGTTTTGTTTGCACAGGAGTACAGGTAAAGTTCATCAATCATTGTCAGACAGTAAGGATCAAACAATAGATAGCATACAAAGAACTACGAGGGCTTATTCTGAGTCAGGGTCTATCAGCTAAGGAGTTACAAAACTTTGTGAGACAAACTCATTTCCTGCTTGCCTTAATTGAGTCAGGGTCTGTCAGCTAAAAGGCTACAAAACTTTGGGGAACAAAACTCATTTCCTGCTCGGACCCTTATCATTCAATTGAGAGCATTCTTAGCAAAGCATGTTTCACAGGATTTTATGCATTCTTTCTCAGGCCTGATCACCTGGGGAATCTGCCCTTTCCAGCACAGGGCTGCACCCACCACCAGCATTGTTTCAGGCTTAAGTCAGGCAGGGTAACCAAGGCAACCAAGAGATTAGGAGACTTCTTGCAGTCAGAATGAGGACTCAGGCTATGTCAGGATGATGGAGGGGTAAGGGTCCATCACTCCCTTTTTGCTGTAGCCCCCAAGTCCTTTCTTGGGGCCTTTATATGATTGTGCCTGTCTTAGGTCGTTTCCCCACTTGGGGAATCTTACCTGTCATTGGCTAACTGATCAAGCATTGGGGGCCGGTTATAGATGGAGTAAAAGGAGCAGAAGCGGTGCCCCTGCCAGGGAGATAAGCTTTGTCTCTTTAGTGGCTTGTGGTCCGAAGGTCGCTCACTCAGCCTTAGCCACGGGCGTGTTACAGTTCCTGAAACCAGGCAGGGCAGCTCCCAACATCTTCCCCGTTTTTGTTTTATAAATCAATTGTAGCTGTTAGACTTGTGCAACCCACTATTTGCTGTTTTGGAACGCAATTGCAAGAAAACAACTTACATATACATCATAAAGTACAAATAAGGATTAAGACAAGGAGGAACCCGAGGGCTGCCAAGACCCAAACTGCTAAGTTCAGTCCATTGAAAAATGTTGCAAATGCAAGGGAATGACAAGAGTAAGAGGTCTGGTTACCCTTCAGTCCTTGGGAGAAATTAGCACAGACTTCAGGAAGCTACTTTGAAGATAATGCAGCAAGTACAAGTCACAAAGCAGCCTGGGTATAACGCAGGCCTGGTTTCCCACAGGAGAACTTTACCGGTGTGGTCCTGCGTGCTGACACATCCCCCACTGGTTTTCCTCGTGGGTGCTGAGCTACATTTCTGTGTCCCGTGAAGCGGTTCCCTACAGTGAACTAGAACACACATGCAGCGAAATACAGAAATCCTGAGCTGCTGTGCAGTAAGCTTCTATAAATTGAACCGACCTGTTTACCCACACCCTGATCTGGATGCAGGCCAGTCAGAAACCTCCCTTGCCCCTCCCAGATACTACCCCCCACAACGCAAACTCCTGCTTTTGTCACCATAGATTAGCATTGGCTATTTGAAACTTCATATAAATGGAATCAAGCAATACGTCCCTTTTGTCCTGACTTCTTTACCTTAAGTTTGTGAAATTCACCCACACTGTGCGACAGTGATTTGCCCTTTTCCATTGCTGCATAGTATCGTTTGTCCTTTTAAAATAGTATAGAATTCCACAGTGTGAATACGTTAAAAAATCCATGTTACTACTAGTGGACATAAGGATCGTGTCCAGTTTTTGGCTCTTAATGTGGCAGGCAACATTTTTGTACATATTTCTGGTGCCCGTAGTATACTCTTCTTTTTAATAACGTGAGTGAAGTTACGGGGTCCGAGGATGTGGTTGTGATCAGCTGTGATGAAGAGCGCCTGTTTTCCCAGGTGGCTGCATCAGCTCTATCCACACCAGGCAGACAAAAGCCTCAGTCTCGACGTCTCTGCGAATATTTCATCACTTTGTATTGTTCGGTTCTTTCTTTCTGTGATTCTGTTTGGTTGTATACTTGGACTGAGGTTTGAATTTGCATTTTTGACATGCCTAATGAAATTAGGCACTTTCACATAAGGCTTTTGTCTCTTGTTATATCCTATCTTGTGGAGAAATTTGTCCTGTCTCCCCCTTCGGTTTCTTGATTTTTTAGAAATTCTTTTACATTTCGGATATGGGTCCTTTTCATAGTAGATACCGGGCAAATAGCTTCTCAAATTCTGTGCTTTGTCTTCTCACTCACAATGGTACGTTTTTGTATGTTTTCACGGCGGTTCTTATGCATGAAATCGAATCTTTTATAGCAGTTCCGCTGTTTTATGCCCTGTTGTATAAATACTTGCCTATCCCAAGGTCATGATGGCAGTTCCTTTGTTTTCCTCCAATTTCTGTTGTTTTACCTTAATTGTCCAATCAGCCCAGCATTATCTACTGATCGGCATCTTTTAGTGTCACCTTTGTCATAAACCAGGTACTGCTACGAGGGTGTTTTTGTCCGGCAAGCCACCATCAGACCCATTAAGTCGATGTGGCTTTGTCGCAGCAAACTTTAGCGTCGGGAAGTGGGAGCCCTCTGCCTCGTCTCTCCAGGGCGCCTGCGCGCTTGTCAGCATCCTGGATCACCGCAGAGCTTTTAAAATTGGCTTCTCAATTTCATTAAACAGAGAAACCTGCTGGTGTGTTGTTGGACATTACATTGAAGCTACGGATCAATTCGGAGCTGGGTGAGTGGATTCGTTCATACATTTATTTAGTCTTCCAATCAATGAACTTGCTGCATCTCTCATTTATTTAGATCTAATTTATTTTCAGCAATGTTTCCCATTTCTGTGTAGAGGTGGGCGCATACATTAAATACATTCCTAGGTAATTTGTTTCTTACTGAGGCTGTTGTAAATGGTGTTTTTATTTCATTTTCTAGGTGTTGCTGTATAGAGAAATAGTTTTCTCAGCATATTGATCGTTTATTCAGAAGTGTTACTAAATTTATTTTTAAGTGAGGTATAACTTTTATACAATAAAATTCACATTTTTAAAGGATAGTTTGATGAGTTTTGACAAGTATATAAAGCGTAAACAGCACTACGGCTGAGATACACAGTGTCTGCATGAGCTCACAAAGCTTCCCTGTGCCTGCCCTTTAAAGTCAGTTCCCTCCTCTCACCCCAGCCTCTGGCAACCACTGGTCTTGATTTCTTAATAGTTGTGTTGGTGGAAACCATGCTCTTCCACAGGGTTGCGAGGACAGATTTCCAAGGACCACGCACAGGAGGCTGTGGTGTGGCAAAATGGTTTATTTGTGTGGAAGGCTGCCCCCCGGGTTGCCAACGTCCCACCTCGCTCCATCCCACCACGGAAAAAGCCCAATCATGTC